>JAPTGZ010000018.1:37965986-37977738 GCA_029814645.1 Fowleria isostigma
GTTGTAACGGCATTAAAATGAACAAGAAATTGAAGAAAACATAGGAAGGTCTGTTTTTTTCTGTGACTATATATATATGAGTCAGTAAGGAAGCCTGTTCCCTCCATGCTCCATATGTTTCACAGTAGCTCAGATGAAACCCAGTTCTAAGGTGTATTACTGTCAACTACTATGCTTGGGTGTGGACTAGAGTTATTGTTGTCCTACCTAATAAGCCCAGAGCAGATGAAAAAAATAGACATGATTTTTAACAAGGGCCTTTTTGTTCTGTTTGTTGCCATGGTAATGCTAGGTGACACTTGTAGCAATTTACACATAGCTACTGTACATCCACGTAACCAGAAGAACATCAGCTATAAGGTCAACAAACCAATTTTTGGAAAAAACAGAACACAAGTCAAAAACAAGTACTTAAATAGGTGAATATCTAAAACAAGCTAACAGTCCGAGACCAGTATATATCATAAATAGTTCTGTAACAACAAACAACAGTTAAATGAGACAAACTCTGCACACCTAAACAAACCCTAGGATAATCCAGTAGTGCAAGTATTGTTTCATTATTACTTAAAGTCACTGAACAAACCGAAAAGGCAAATATAAAGGTGCCATTGTGAAGCATTTTGTCTTGCTTTTGCTGTTTTCAGATCATAACTTGGTTTCATGTGAATGAGGTTTCTGCTTATGGCTAATCCATTATTTTGTGTAATATTAAAATGATTCTGAGTGGAAACAAATGGTCCAGGGCTTAACAGAAGCAAACATTTATGAGACGGTGACATGAGAGACAAGCCTTTCCTCATAACCAGAAATATTTTATATATCTCATCTAAGGCATTTATGGGATCTGACATGGAAATTTAGGGTAGGTAGAAGGATTGGGAAAGGTTGCAGGAATATATAAGTTAAACTTTATCCCGCTCCTTATAAAAATGTTTTCTTTTCTGTTTATATACAGCTTTTTGTTGTTTGGTTTTAATGTTATATTAGAAATAAACAAACATTTTCTAAATGTAGCTTTGTAAAATCAGACTTAGATCACAGGTAGATTTCAGTAGCTGTGTGTGTGTTAGAGTTGTGCAATATATCGAAAAAATATCGATATCATGATAATGGAATGTGCAATATTCATATCACAAAGACATGTAATAATTTCTTTTCATTCTTTTTTTTTTTTCCATTAACTTTCTGTTTAACCTGCCATGGGGTACCAGAGTGGTTTTCTCTACCATTCTAACGCAAATTTTTCTGGCAAAAACAACTGAAGTAATGCTACTGCTGCTGGTTAAATACAAGTTTACATGTTATTAATGTTGAAAAGATGTGAATATTTTTAGAGCACAACTTTGGCCAATGCCTGAACACTTATATTTAAAGGTTTTCTTTCTACATGCAGTAATTACCAAACCAGGCATCAATGGAATATAGTTTAGTTAAAGCTCTTACATGGCGGTACTCTGGTACTTTAGTTATTTTGAAATACATTCATGTCATTTAAACATTGTTATAAATGAATAAAATGACCAAATATATTTGACTGTGTTTGTGTCTGAAGGTCTATGGTAGCAGCATCACCAGGTTCGACTAAATAATTGTCAGCATACAAACAATTGACTCATTTTAACATTAAGGAACATTTTTATTAGTAGATGAAATTGGTATTTCTTTAGGTGAATGAGAAATATCATAATATTATAATTATTATTGCAATGCTGTACACACATATTGCAAGTTTTGCCAATATCGTGCAGCCCTAGTGTGTGTGTGTGTGTATATATAAATAAATAAATAAATATATAAATATAAATATATATATATATATATATGATACAGTAATTTTTAGGAGAAGTGCAGATTAGTAAAATGAGTGAAATTAAGTGATATACAGGGTATCACAGACAGAACATTCATTATTTGTTAAGTAAGAGGTGGATGATTAAAAAAATGACTTGCTTCAGGTTAATGATATTTGATATAGGGTTGCTCTAATCTTAATTATGTTTTAAGAAAATAGTCTAGATGACTACAGGAGGCTTTGACTGATCACCTACCTGACTTACTGTTGGAGTTTTTCTCCCTTTATGAAGACATGAGCAAATGTTTTACTCAAAGACAGTCTATGATTTATGTACAAATATGTCATTGCATCTCATTTGTGACACTAAATTTCAGCAACATCCTCTGACTCCTGACTAGTATTGCCAACTAGGCTATTCTTCAAATACATGTTTCACTGTAAACGGCAGTGTGCTCATCTGTAGCAGGAGTTTTTTTTTCCCATCTGGGACAATGTTGTCACATGCGTTGATGGACGCTACTTTTCTGCAAACAAATAGATCTACTGTGCTGCGGTGTTTGTGCGCTAACCGAGGATGCTGCAAATTCCGTGACAAATAGTTCAGAAGTAATGTGGCCAAAACAAAAGCCTCAAAGAATGCAGATTCCTAATTAACAGTGGAGGCTGGTGCAGAGCTCTGTGTGCCCAGTGCAGCTCAGCAAATTATGCATTGTTACCGGGAACCACCAGGTCCACAGCGGGGTGTGTTCCTGTGTGTGCATGTGTTAGTGCGGAGGGTGTGAACGACTGCATGTTGTGTATACGGTACATGTAACTTTATGAATTGTTTACGTTTCATCCTATGTAGTTCGTGTGTACTGGTTTGTTTGGCATCGTTTCGTCTCAATACACTCTGAACTTTTGGAAAATGTCAACTCATAAATTTTTCCACCCCACTCCCTTTTCCTCCCCCTCCTCTCCTTTTGCTGCATGGTGATGCAGTGGAGGCTCCCCTTTTGTTTGTATCATTCTGAACCTTTTAGTGCATTTTGCAGCTGTCCTTCAGTGGATTCTACCCTCTCTGCTTGATAGATAGCTTTTAATTTACCCACGGTACACTTTAAGGAAGGATGGTGTAAACATGTGTCTGAGCTATTTGTTTTAGCCTCTCCCATGCGTGTGTTTATGTGGATTTACTTTCTGTGCAGCATTATTTACCTCGTGCTTTATTGCGTGCTTGTGCAGCATATTTCCCAGCTTTTGTTGAAGAATAGTTTGTTATTTCTGCTGTAACAGACTGCATATGATTATGATATGAGCAGACAAAGAAGCACGAGGGGTAATAAAATCCAGCACTTAAAAGCACACAAACCAGACTTGAAAGCATAATGCACTGCTTTAGTTCTTTATTGACCAGCTTCCAGCAACCTGAATGGAACACAAACTTCACAACGCTGGTCCTCGTGCTCTGGAAAATAGCAGTGTCCTCAATAGCTACACTAGAGAAGAGAACACAGAGCACCTTTTTTATTCTAGGCATCAGTATTGACATGGGAGCATGTAATGCTGAACTTTGTTCTACAACGTGGTGTGCACTAGTTCTACTTTAAAACAGTGTATTTGTCTATAAAGACGGAGAGAGCAGCTACATCCCTAATGATGTGTCACAGTTTGAGAGATAATGGATGGTAGAACTAAGTACTTGTGGCAACCATCTAATTCCATGTTGCCATCTGCCTTAAACAAGTTCTTTGGTTTCTGTGTAAATAATTTTTGCAGTTTTGTGTACAGAGTGAAGCTATTAAACAGCTTGAATGTGAATCTCAAAGAATGTCCACACCCCATTTGATACTGTTTCCTGTCATCATATATCATATTCCCTTTACTAATGTTAGCGATACTTGCAGCTGTTTGATTAGAATGAAATGACATGATGCTAATGTAAACATGAGCAGAATGACAGCATGTTATCTCATCTGTAAACATGATTTCTAAGTCACATCACAGAGATTTTTGTTGGTAGTAGTGGTGAAAACAAAAACTCCCATGATCCCACACTACTCCATAGTATCATTTATTATCTCTATGCTATAGTTTTAATTGAGACCCGTACAGAAAATACATATAGTGCATGTAAATACTGTGGTTGCCATAATGTTTTATATTATGATATGTTGCCAAGTATGCACTGGAACACTAAATAGAGAATAATGAATGAAATGAGAATAATGAATGAAAATCATAAAGTGATGATCTATTGTTACTATGGTAATAACTGGTTAAGACCCTAACTAACTAACTAACTAAATAAATAACCAGATGGTGAATAATGATACCACTTTTTGATATATCTGTGTCATCAGTATTAGGTAGATGTTCACCTTGGATACCCTTCACCGTATCAGAAGAGCGTCTGAATGCTGTCCCTGCTGTGTCTAAATGTATAACATACAACAAGGAGACAAAAGAGAAACACAGCCTTGTATTTTATTTCTCTCAGCTGCAGCATTAGTAGCTCTTTGGTGTGTTCGTCTTTTCCTGTGACAGTAACATGTGTTTATGCTTTGGTCAAAGCAATGAACGGCCCCATCTAATTGAAATCGATAATGCCTGGTAAGCTGGTTGAGGGAGAGTGCTGAGCATTACTCTTTGTGTAAAAGAATATGAACTGACCTGACTTCAGACGCCCATAGATTTTCTTCTTTTTCTGCAGTTGTCTCATTGTAAACTAAGATAGTTAATGTTGTCTTGTTGTAACCTCAACCCAGCAGCCAAATAGCAGTATCGGAACAGGGCAGTGCAGGGACATGATCAGGCAGGAATATGATTAATGACTCTAATTTTGTGTTTTCCCTTGGTGTTGCTTTCTCCCTATCTCCGCTCTTCTCTATCTCCCTCTATCCTGCAGCCACAACGTGAGGGCTACATCATTTCGGCACCCTGTTACAGGACAGATTTCCCCTGAAAACACAGAGTACACATTACAGGACAGGTGAGTGTGTTGCTATATGTGATTTGTTTTCTCTGTATGGCTAAAACTACAGATAGGTTAGTCCAAGGTCATGTGATGGGAGTCTAAAAATAGACTGGAAAACGAGCCTGTCACCCACTCTCGTGAAGCGGATCATCAGGAGAGAGGAGGGAGGGGTTGCGGTAACAACAGTCGACTTTCAATTAACTTTTCATCAGGAAAATGAGCTGCAGCTTTAGCTCAAACACTGAGGGACGAGCTCTGTAATTACTGAATGTATTCATTACTATCATGGCTTTCATAGATATGCTCACATGTCAGTGGCTGCGAATCCCACAGACTCTTTAGTAATATCCTTTGAATTATTACCTTAATGGAATTTATGTAAATGACAAAGAGTGACACTCACATATGCTTCTCTCCATGTTCATATTACACCCACTGTCATGAATATGTTTCATCAATCAGTCAAATAATGCTACTTCTGTAGTGGCTTCCTGAATTGTTTCTTTTCCCTCTGGACATATAGGCAATTTCACTCTTGTTTGCTACTACAGCAATAAAATTAACTCTTAAGTGACTCTGGAAAAAATAACCAGACTGTTTAAATGTCCACACGTAAACCTCATGGAAAATGTCTGGCATGTGAGAGGGAGGAATAAGGAGGCTAACAATCCATTGCACTTACATTTTTGTGGCAGCAGTGGCACAAAAATGTAAATCAAAGTAATTACAATTAGTAATTTGTGGTTTCAAATTAAAATGAAAGTTTTATTTTGTTTAACCATGGCCTAGAACAGCGGTCTTCAACAGGGGGTCCATGGAGGTACTGCAGGAAAGTCATGAAATGTTTGGTTGATTAAATATTTTTAGACATATTTTTACCATTTTTTCCCCCACAAGTTCAAATATTTTCAAATACACCTTAACATGAATCCAATATATGGAATCAAATGGATAAATGGAGGCAGAGCGTTATCTTTCAGTCAGATATGTGCACATCAACACATGAGCTCTCTCAAGCTCGGCACCTGTGCACTCATGAAACTAGACCTGTATTGAATGAAGGAACATTTATACATTGAACTATGATCAGTTTATTATAAAACAAAATTAAATACATTATATATAGCAGGGGGTCCCCGCTCTATGTCTCCATCAGTTTGGGGGGGTCCTTGGCCTGAAAAATGTTGGCCTAGAAAGTTAGAGAATCAGCTTGTGCAGAAGGATTGCCAGTTTGATTCCACAACCAGCAGATAAATTCTTGACTGACATGGCTTTGAGCAAGGCACTTAACCCCCCATTTGTTTGCCAGGTGCCTGACATGGCAACCCACTGCTCCTAGTCTGCAGTATGTGGTGTGTTCCTGCACGTTCAGTATGTTAGAGGTTCATTATCACTGTGTGTGTTGTAAGTCTGCCTATAAAATATATACTGTATTTTTCGGACTATAAGTCTCTCTGGAGTATAAGTCGCACCAGCCAAAAAATGGATCATGAAGAAGAAAAAAAAACATATATAAGTTGCACCGGAGTAAAAGTCATTTTTTGTTTTTTTGGAACAGTGGATTTGACTAGAGTATCTGTCTGTTGTATCAGTCAAACATTTAGTTAACGCTAATGCATTAGCTGCTCGGCTAGCTCTTTGATGTCGGTAATCCATTTTATTTTTAGCATATTTTCAGTCACAAACTAAGGGCTGCATATGGCGAGACTGAAATGTCTCTGTTTGGAGTTGAACGTTGATGTCAGGGCCTGGATATTAAACTGTCCTACAGGAATAAAACCATTGTAACAGCATAATGCAGTGCTGTGAATGCACATGAAGCAGCTAGCACTAATGCTAATAGGACTGCTAAAGATGTCTGTTGCTCCCTGGCAATTTTTATAACAGTTTTATAGTGTTTTACTGTTTTTTCTGCCTGTGGTGTACTGGGTAATTGTGCGTGGAAACCAGGCTACCTTATTTCCTCTTACTAGCATAACAGTTGCTTTTCCTGCAATTTGTCTGAAGGGAGCTAACATTAGCGTACTTACTGACTACTTCACCGGCCCACTGATCCACCTGTCGTTGCTCCAATGTGGGTCTGTAAGTTCCATAATCTGGTCGGTAGTCTGTCTGTCTGTGCTGGCATGTCTCGGTCATGATCAGTTCTTCAGTACAGAGCTGCTGAGTTCCCCTAGCTCCGTCATCTCTCTCTTAGCTTCGTCGGCTAACACTAGTAATAAACCCAACAACACCACTGTGTACTTCGTGTCCTCAACATTCACTCACTCACATACATGACCTCATCACTTTGCATCCTGCAAGTTGTTGTCTTGAAAAAAGAAACGCAGAGTTGTAAAGATCCGCTGTTGATTCATTAGCTCCAATACTAATGCACGTCCTGCCCTTATGACAGTTGTTGCTAGTGCTTATGGGAAGCGTAGTCTTTGTCCCGGAAAAACACCACGGATTCCCAACTGTCCTAACAAAGCCTTCAAGAACATGTGAAATTATATATTTAACATATATGTCGTACTGGAGTATAAGTCGCAGGATCAGCCAAACTATGAAAAAAGGTGCGATTTAGAGTTCGAAAAATGCGGTACTAACAAATAAATGTGTAGAATTTTTATTATTTTTGACCAACTAATATTTTCAACCCCCCAAAATTTGATATTTTTCAATTTCTCTAATGTTTTTTTCCCGTTTTATACATTTTAAACCAGAATGTTTATTTAATTCAAACATATACCTATGTGTAAAAATCATCCCTTTTTTTTGCATACGACCTTCTTTCCAAAAAATTTTTAATCCATACATTTCAGAATCATCCTACCAGACTGACTGCATTACAGTATTGTCATGTACTTGAACCATATATTATCACTATGTCATGACAACCGGCTTTACTGTTGTTGCACCTCATCCTGCAAATCTGTCAAAGCTGCATGGCAGGTTTAGAGCACAATAAAAGGGAGCAGGTGTTTGATCAGATTTAAGCCAGCTGGTGTAACACGATCACTGGTGTAGCACAGATTCTTCTATAGACAGAAGCAGATCCACAGACAAGCATGTGTCCTCCACATTGTTGGTGATTAAAGTCTGATTTGTGAATGCAATGCAGATTTGATTGTGATTCATCTGCAACTCCCTCTGTAACTTTCCCTCATTTACTTCTGTTGAGCCACAGATTTACATAATATACAGAGACTTCAAAGTTAAGGTGGTTTTAGATCCACATAGTTCCAAGAAAAAGAGAACGGCTGTGTCACTTTGAAAGGTCTGTTTAAGCTTGTTACACGGGAGTGGCATCTGGTTTCTGTTTCTGTCAGTATGACATGACAAGATGTCATATAGCAAACAAAAAAAGGTTAAGAAACCCACTTCAATAGAGTAAGCATATTATACTGTGTCCGACTTCTTTAATACTGAATGAATACTAATGTATTCCTTACATGCTTCAGAGACTGTGTTAATAAATGCTGAACTGCAGCAGTCACCTCTTGGTTGCCAGCCAAGAGAGGCAGGGCAACAAAAAATTGAAAGAGTTTTGCTGAGTTGCCAGGACAAATATGTACTGAAAGATAAATTTGCTTTGCCTTTACTATATCTTCAAAAAATCCAGTGAAGGTTGCAGTTTTAAAACTTGTGTATGACAGTTTTGCTTTGTGTCACGTTTCAAGAACTCCCGTATTTGCATTTTGCATTAAAGAAGCTGTTCAATTAAAGCTGAAAAATTAATCTTCCTGAATTACTTCCTCAAACATTTGCCTCAATAGTATTCTTCAGTTAGATGCAATGAATGAGGAAGAAGCACCATCGGCTCCTCTTGTGAATCACTGAGTCAGTAAAGGAGAACATCAGCCCCAGGAGACTGGCATCAGATCAGGACTTAACAGGAAAAAGATCTTCAGGAGCCTGCTCCCCATGCACATGTCGATCCCCCCTATCCTTTCCAGGCCTGAAGACTTTGACTTAATTATTGATTATCACACAATGATCAATTCGTCAACTCTCCTCGTGTGCACCCGGTCCCTGAAAGGATTAAATGTGTCGAATATGCCCTCATTTCCATCACAGCAAAAGAAGTGAAGAGGGATAGATCTTAGTGTCTTTCCCTCTCTCACAGTGTGTGATGTGAAATATCACTCCTCTCCACCACATGCCACAACAAATCTCCTGGGGAACTGTTCCAATGACAGTGGTGGTAAACAGTATGAAAGCTTCACATAAAACAGCACAGGCCTCTTGATAGGACCAAAACGTCCTGTAAAAACACTGGCTTCACTCCAGACTGTGAAGCACAATGCACATACTCTAGGTTCTGTTCTCCCCTTGTACTATCAGCACTTTTGTTTTGGTCTTTGGCACACATTTAGAGCTGATCCCTTCTTCGTTGGTCTCAGGAAAGTGTTGCACACAAACCAAGTCAGAGTTTGTTCTTTCAAACCCTTTGTGACCTCACACAAGGATGTGACAGGTCACACATAGTTTACTATTGTAAGCTCTCTCTCTGTCAGGAAGCGTCCCTGCCAAGACAAGAATAGGACAACGGCATGTCAACTGTACAGGGTGATTGATTTCTGACCAAGGTCCCCCTCCTTTCCTTTGCCTCATTTTGTAAAAAGAGACGCCCTAGGCATGCTGAGCTTATTAATGGAAGCAGTTGGTTTCTTTAGATGAAGATGTTTCCACAGTTCCAACTGTGACTTCATTTTCACCATCCAGTGGTCTGCTTGCTCTGCAGATTTCAACCAGCAGAGCATCTTTGAAGTGATGCTGAGCAAATTTGTACAGGAAAAACACACACAGGAACCAGATGTTTAACTGGATCAGCACGGACTAAAAATGACAACATGTCAAAGCAACGTGACTCTTATCATCTCCACTTTTCCCCCTTCAAACTGTCACGTGTCTCTTTTTTGTCATGTCTTTTATGCTGTCAATATAACTGTGCTATCTATGCAGGAGATGCTTTTTTTTTAACCAGCAAAATTCTGCAATATAATGCGGAGCTTTACTTGTCCTTTTTTTTTTTTTATTATCTTATCCTAATGTGTTTTACCTCTTCAGTCTTGATCTTGATAATGGGCAGTGTGTCATCTTGTCTGTGTGCATATTTGTTCCCAGAAACCTACTGTTGTAATTTAGTTGCTCTGAAATATGTGCAATGACAATAAAAGCTATTCTTATTCTTTTTTTCTGTTTTGACTCTTATTTTTTTTATCTGTGATGCATGTGTTTATGCAACGTAGGACACTTGTTTATTCAATAGGTTTTCTAGCTGCCATATATTTGTTATGTCAGTCCATGTTCAGGATACCCCCTACCACTGGATTTATTTATGCCCACTCTCCTTGGAGCATCCATATTTCATCAGTGCTGCTACTGGTTTTTGACTAGACTTCGTAACTAGGCTGCCTGTTTTGCTCTATTCTTCAGGTTAAGACCTTCAAGTTACCAAGTTTTCTGTTTAGAGGTTATGATGCAACTCGTTGAAAAGGCGTGATGTAACATGATGAAAAGAAGGAATTATTAACACCAGTAAATCATCGTTAGCGACTGGTGGCTCTGACTTCAATAATAATATGGATGCTGGGGACTGCTGGTTTGATCTGTGAGAATACATATTAAAATATTCTCGTGTTTCTGGAAGGAAACTCTAGTCTGACATTATTCAGAATTATGTTTTCCCTGTCTATGAAAGCCATTATAATACAGGTTTATGCCTGTGATTGTATTGTAATGGGTGGATTAGTTTTTGACAATGCACTAAACACTATGCACTGTCCCACCAGAAAATAGAAGGCCAAAAATATTAACATTTTACAATATGGCCAATAATAAGCATATTTTACATTAATGTGACTCTTATTGCCTGTCACTGATGAGAATACGCTGAGGTTGTGAGGTTGGATATAGACTTCTATGCTGGCCAAAATTAGTATTTATGTGCGTGTATGGCTTTAACATGAATCTTGTGTTCTTTTTCTCGTTCGTCTGACTTGTTATCCGGGTGTGTATGAGACGCGTGCCCCAGGGTGAGTATTAGACAGAGTATCACAGGAGTGTTTGGAACAAAAACCATCCACAGTTAACACGTCCACTAGAACGCCATTGGCTGTGACAGGTCACATGGCGGCTTCAGGAAATAGTCATATCCTTTACATCTGAAAGCTCAGCACCAAGCCCTGATGTGTTTCTCTGCATGTCGACACTTTTTCAGAGGAATTCTGAAGGAAGGAAAATCACTATCCAAACTGCTCATCATGCGCTAGTGAATGTTTCATATAGCTATATTTATTGGTTGTTGTTTTTTTTTTTTTATTTCAGACTTGAATCCCGCATGTCCAAGTCAGTGGCCAATCACAGATCCCCCAACATGGTCGCAGAGACCACCAAGCCTGTGGCCTCAACGGCAGTGGATTCCACCACAGGGTCAAAGGTGAGAACCAGCATCTCTGTTTATTCAGCTAGGTGTTTTAATTATAGTTTGTTCATCTTATTAGTTTAATTATAATGGAAAACAAAACACAAAAAAATCAGTTTTCTTATTTGTTTTTAACTGACCAAAGCTTTCTGTTTAAGTTTCCTAATAGAATATGGTCCTCTACAGAAGACTATTAAAGGGGGCCTGCCACACAAATTTGTTTTTACTTTTATTTTTTGAAAAATGTTCGCTCCATGGTTGTTTGTGTGATGTAATTTGAAAATAAACTGCTACCTCCTCTATCTGCTACTGACACTGAAAAGAAATAAGTGGAGAAAACAGGTCAGTTAGAAAAGCTGGTCAGTCTGACGTGTTACTGCTTGAGCTCATTACTATTCAAGTGAGACCATGCCCACAGAAATTGTCTATGTCAGTGACACTTTTTGTATTCAGCAACGATGGCTGAACGTCAGTGTTCTTGTGCGCTATGCTCCAACACAACTTCAACAATGCACATGTTGCCTATATATAAATATATATACCGGTATATATATGTATATATATATATCTATATATATATATATATATA
>JAPTGZ010000018.1:37980487-37992866 GCA_029814645.1 Fowleria isostigma
GTAAATAAATGTGAACATATGACAAAGCCAGGTGCACTTTTTTTTTCATTTTACACAAAAAATGAAAGAAAAAAAAATGACAGAGGGATTTCAGTATATCTGCTTTCATTTCCTAAGAAATCTAAATATGCTGTCTATAGCCTTGAAAAATCAGATTTTCGTCTGACTAAAATGTCACATAAATCACCAGGAATAATTTATTAACAAATTTCTCTGTAAAATATCTTCAGAATGCTGCTAAGTGTATAAATGTACAGTATGGTGTACATAGGTGATACTGGTCATGACAGACTTCAGCAAACAGACAAAACTCAGCATGTCCCATTAGAAAACTAACTTCTTGGTAAATTTGGGAGAAACTTACTGCTGCAAGTAAACAAACTATAATAAACTAAACATCTTAATGTATATTTTCAACATTTTCTTTACAACAGCTTGAAAGAACACATACTGAAGGAGTAAAGAAGCCAAAAATCTCAAAATTGACCACCACATGGAAAATCTATGTTTTTTTCCCTGCCATGTTAAGTTCATGTGTGAGTCAAGGCAGGTGAGCCAATACTTTTGGTAGTATAGTGTAGTTTGACAAAAACTACCACTCTTGATGATGAATGTGACATAGAAACCTCTGCCGAGCTGCTCTGAGGCGAAGACACTAGATTAATGACAGACTGTAATTAGACATGTAACATCTCCTGCTCTCCGTCCTTCCTCTCCCTTCTTATTAACTGTGGTATTTATTATAGAATGTAATCTGCGGTTGTGTTGCCATGCTGTAGCATCTAGCTCATCTTCTTCATTAATCACGCTAAATAATAAATAAGCCACATGCTACGTTGAGCCACACGCTGCAGCATGGCCTCATCCAGACAAGACTTATCCATGAATTATGCCTCACTAATTTTACTGCTGTTGATAAATCCGCCATCACTTGTAAACAGTGTAAAAGATCTCGGCAGGAGTAGATGCCATGTTTTTTGGACGTCACTGTCAATGCTCTGTTTGTGTATTTACTCCACAGACAGTCGAGAGGAGACCGTACTGGGTAGCATCCCTCTACCCAGTTATGTCATTGCACCAGTTGAACCTGATGACCACATTAACCGAAAATACGCTTTCAAGGTAACAGAAAAAGCTGTAAAATGTAATTCCACTGAAAAAAACTCCCTTCCTTAAATACATTTAAAGTTATTTGTTGTACTGTTATGAAAGAAACAGGTTGCTGCATAACCTCTGCAGAGGGGAATGAATTATGGATATAGCCAGTATGGTCTATTTGCATCTACTCCTACTGTCTTTACTTCTCTTTTATTCTTCTATTTTGATCTATTTGTTTTGAAATTGTTGGTTTCTGCCATTTTAACCAGCATTCTTTGGCTGAGAAGATCTTGTATCTCAGGAGAAGCTTCCTGGATAAATGAAATACATAAAATGAAATATCATGTGCCATCTCTGCAATTAGACCCTCATAAGTCTCCCCAAGTCATACACACTGGGCCTTTAAAAGTCATTAAATACTCATATTGGTGGTCACAGACCTAATGGGTGTTGCAGTACATGATGACTTCTGTGTTTTTTTTTTTCTTTTCAGTACATAATCTGTTGGTATTGGCACATGCATTTCAGGCTAATCAGTGTGATTACATGCACGTATTGTGGGCAGAGGCAGAATATTTGCACAGCGCTTTATGGAAAACCTAAGTGACACCAGCCAGACTTAACATTTGTGTGATTTGTACTTGAAAGACTACAGCTACTTTTCCACATACATGACACAGTTTTTTCTCTTTTTTCCTTTGAATTCTGCTGGAGGGCATTAAAAGGATATATGTCTTTCAGTTACAGCAACACTGCGTACATTACCCAGCTCCTCCTTTGTGGAAACACTGGGCTTGTTGCAAAGAACAATAGTGCCTGAATGTTTGATGCACCACTGCAGCTGCAGGGCATTCTGCTGCAATCCTTTCCTTTCCAATCCTTTGTACTTTGGCATTTCGCTCCTGTATTCTGTGTGTGTCTGACTGAGAGTGTGAGAAAATGTCTGTGAATGAAAGTGTATACACTTGCTCTTGCGTATTAAAGATCATATTGCATACAATGGATTTTGTATGATAATTGCTGCTGGGAATATTAATTATGCATTCAACCTATTCAATATCGCTTCAGTGTCTCCTCCCACAGCTTGTGGGAAAGTAAGGCTATGTGAAATGAGCCTGTATTCTGCTGCACCACCTTCTGTTTAAGAGATCTTCATTCCCCTTAGATCTCCATCAGCCATCATGAATTAAAGAACAGGATATTTAATTCTCTTATAGGTGCAGTGGAAAATTTTTACTGCTAAGTGAGCTTGACAACTGTTTAGCGGTGTTGTATACCAATGGTTAGTAACATGCAGAGGCAATGTTTCCTCTGTATTTATTCAACAATCGAGCACCACCACAGAGAGGACACTACCACCTATGCAGAGACTTGTATAAACATTGTAATTTACCTTTAATATGATCTAGGACTGAGTTGAGTGTTAAACTTAATGGCAGTAGATATGAAATAAAAGTAGAACTGTTGGCCACAGAGGACTCACTGTACAGGACAGTTTGTACTATTATCTGTGCCACTAATCTCATTCTCAGTATGATAATAATTGTTGTTGCAGATGATACTATACAGTAATATCTGAAGTATTGCCCTGTGACGCTGACGCTCTCACCCACTCCTGCTTCTGTGACGACTGCCAAAAGACCACAACCAAAGCCATTTATATACTTTCTTATTGAGTCACCGATGGTCTGCAGCAACTTCCTGTTTTCTCTTTTCTTATACTCTTGTTCATTTCACTGTGTTTCTCTCATTCTCTGTTGGTCAATTGCCTCCCATTGTGACCTGGTGTGTGTGCGCGGGCGGAGTGAGTACTGTTCTCTGCAGGTGGCTGTCCTGAATCACACAGGCTTCCTGTCTTGCATGAATAGGTATTTGATTTTACTTTAGCCTCATCAGTGAACTGCCATCCTCACCTCATGTTTCATGTCATGCTAGTAGCTGCTGAATGCGCATTTCTAAATGTGCATTAAGAGCTGATGACGTACACACATGACTCCAGCAGCATGGATAATGCCAGAGCACATATTTAGTTTAAAAGTTTTAAAAAAAACCTACAAAACCCTTACCTTTTAAAAACTAAATTTGTCAACTAGCCAATGAAATTAAGTTATCTTTGTTTTGGAACTGTAATTTGGCAAACTTTTAATTTAAATCTAAATGCAAATTGTACTGACTGAAAGGAACTTTTCCGTTCAGTCAGTGCAAGCATAAACTCTTACCTTACTGTTGACTAATCTCCAAATCCTCTACAATGCAGTAGAACAAGTAAAAGGCTTTACTGTGTGCACCGTTCACTCAGTAGGAATAGATACCATCAAGTCAAACCTCAGACTCACAACTTGAACCACGAAGACAGTCCTTACTTTAAATCTGTTTAAATAAAGCACAGAAGACAAAAATTAAATATGTGAATGTCCAAATTTGTCACCAATTTGCTTATTGTTATAAATGTGGCTCATAAAAACGGTCTGCAGACCCTGCACAACCTCTCCAGTAAATACGTATGTGATCTGGTATTTGTCTTGTCAAGCTGCATATCACTTATCAGGGCGAGTTGGGAAGACAGGATGTAATATTTTCCCACACTCTTCTCTGATTGCATTGCATTTCTTTTGGAATTCCATCCTAGTGTTTCCCCTGCCGCATATGTGTGAATTTTACATTGCTCCACAATGTAAGAAACCATTTGCAATGTCTCTTTAAAGCAGGTGCATCACAGACAATTAATGACATACGGTGACCATGCAGTACTGTGCAAGATCTAAAGAGCTCTGATTTTACAGTGAAGTTAACTTAATACCTAAAACTCAGACTGCTTCCACTTGCACTGTATATAGTGCAAAAAAGTCCATTTAATGTAATGTTGCTTGTTTTTTACGTCAAATTTTCTTTAACATTTAGAGTAGTCATAATGTCATTTGAACAGTTATACCACCACATTACAATATCATACATAATCTAATATGTGTGTTGTCTCTGATTGTGTGCATCCATTCTGAAGTGAAGTAATATCAGATAATTGCTTTTTTTGCTACTGTATGGTTGTTTGCTGTCTAATTTCTGAGCAAATATGTGTTCTTAACAGTGCATATTGATGCTGAAGCTTTTTTGAAAAGCAGCTGCAAAATAAAACCCATGCTCTTTCTCTTGCCAGAAACAGAACAATGCTTCTACTTTGTTTATTAACATTTTGTTTCCGCTCTTTTTATCCAGAAAGTACCGCTGCAACCTTTTTTCCTTACAGAGTTAACAGCTGTCAGTCTCACAAGGCAGAGAAGTGTTTGTACTCAACTTCACTGGCAGCTTTTTCCCGTCAAGTTCTCTTATGCATCCCCTCTTTCTCTCAATGTCCCCCTGTCCAATAGGCGAGCCATACAGGAATGCGCTCCTACATTTACAATAAGAACTCTGTGATTGGCTCACAGGCAGAACACTGCGGGATGCGGACATATTTCTTTAGTGCGGACACACAGGAGGACATGAATGGCTGGATCCGGGCCATGAACCAGGCTGCGCTGATGCAGCAGAGTCACACCATAAAGAGGTGGGTCTCACTCTCCAGAGTAGAATTTACGTTTGGTCGAGCATCTGCGTGAACTAACATTTCACCTCAGATAAAGCACAGCACTCAGATGGAAATATTTCAAAGAGATGGAACAAAAGGACGGTTTTTCCATGCAATTATTACTATTCTGTAATTATTTTCAAGTGTATAGTCACTTAATTCAAAGTTTTTGTCTATTCATGACTGTGCATTAGATGTTAAACTTCTATTTTTGCCAGAACCATATGTGAAAATTCACAGTTTTACACTTTCTCTGCCTTCATTGGATTAATTTTAAACACGTGCAGTCTCCCACAGCAAGTCCAGCCCTGCCCATCTGCCCCGGAGCACAAATATGTCTGCAGCTTTATACGTGTTCACTACCTCTGGTTTGGACTGAAATTATGTTAATGCAGCTCATTACCAACTGAGCACAAGCATCTCATAAGAAAGTTTTGTCTGCAATACAGATTCTAGTACATTCAATGCAAACTTCTTCTTTCTCTGTATATACTCAATAGATTGATACTAGGTACAATGATGCCACCTATAGGCCAGTGTAACACAGTACTGCTGAGATGTTCCATTCTCACATCATGGTCTTAGTGCAGTCCATTGAAATTGAACATTAAGTACAAAAATATGTGTTAATTTTCTTTGCTAGAATTAATTAATTAGTATTAAAATTCTGTGTGAGATTAACTAAACTGGAATAAAAAAACACTCAATTAAAATGTTCTTTTTTTAATACTAAATGATATTCTATTATTACAGTCCATAGTAACATCACTAAATGTATTCGGTTTGTGCAATCATCAGAGGCTGCTTGAGAAAATCATGTCTCTCTTGAAATGTAAAATGGGTCATTAATTAATTAAAAGCAAAACCTCTTTGACCCCAGTAAGACATTGTGATACTTCTGCTCAATGAGGTTCCACTGCAAGGTTAATTTCAGGTCACTGCTGTTTAGTCCCTAGTTTCCAACTGTGCCATATTTAATCTTAATGTTTGGATAAAGTAATGTTATTGTTGAGCTGTGTATTAAATGCTTCATGAGGTACTGTTACACTTAGATATACTCTGTATATATATTTTTTGGACTGTTATTGGCTGTAACAATAGAAACCATTAGCCCTGGCATTTCTTATGTTACACAATGCTCATGCAATGTCAAAATAAAACACATAAAATTTATTTCCCTCCTTAGTTGCACTAATTTTTTGTCAAGGTCTGGTGTTGATGATGGAGAGTAGGACCGCTGTGTCCAGTGTTCTCCAGAACATCCCAATAGTTCTCATTAGGGTTCAGGTCTGGACTTTTGGTCTCATACTTCCTGAATTACTGTTTCACAAGTCCATGAGTCCAATAAATGACGGACTTGTCCAATCTTTAGTAAATTACTAGTTGTTTAAGAAATGAGAAGATCTTCACTCCATCAGTTTGGGTAAAGGCACTTATTTGCAGCTGCATCATGTTAATCTTTGCAGTAATTGTCCAGCAGAAATGGTAAATGGTCGGTACTTTATAGCGCTTTTCTGCACATTAATGGTGCCCAAAGCGCTTTACAATACAAGCCTCATATTCACCCACTCACGCACACACACACTCATACACCAGTGGGCGGCTGCTGCCATGCAAGGCGCTAGCAGGCCTCACAGGACACTTCGACATATGGACAGTTGGAGCCGGGATTCGAACCGCCGACCTTTTGATCATTGGATGACCCACTCTACCAACTGAGCCAGAGCCGCCCCAGAAGACTATTGTCTATTTACTTGAAGGAAATGTTCTTGGCCAGGCTATGTTTATTAAAATAATGACCAGCCAAAGGTAAAGTAGAATTGATCCTATCATCTTTTTTTTCACAGAGAGGTGGAGAAATCAGAAAAGGTTGCCCAGCAGGCAGTTCCACAGACGAACCATGTTCACATCGCCCAGAACTCATCTCAGCCAGAAAGTCTTCACAGAACGGACAGAGAAGAACCTCAGGATAACGGTATCCGGTTGGCTCATGGTGACGAGGTGAGGTACGGGGTGGAGGTCCATGGGAGACCGAGCCAGTCGGCCACAGAAGAAAGAGTAGAGAGACTTTCTCCAGATTCTGTTGACGGTGCCACACAAAAGAACGGCCAGCCGACTGTAGTCCAGGTGACTCTGCCTCCAGAACAGAACGGAAATGTCGTCTACCAAAGGGGCTTTGTTTCACGGACAGAACCTGAGAAACATGTACAGAGGAAGAATACACTGGCTCAGGTGGAGCAGTGGGTGAAAGTACAGAAAGGAGACCCCCATAAGAGGTCAGTGATCATCAAGAGGGAAATTACAGGGTTCCCATGGGGTCTTAAAAAGTCATAAAAAAATTTACAAATCTGTATTTCATACCTGAAAAAGTCTTTAAAGGGTATTACATTTGATATGGTAGGTCTTCAGTTATGTTTCCATACACTTTGTCACTACGTTTAAATGTGTCTGGGAGATGTCCAAGCTGCAAAGAAAGTAATGCTAGTCTGCTCAGCTCTACCCATTCCAAGCTGACAATTTATATTGAAATTAGGAACCAATTATTGCTAGGTTTGCAGCCCTCAGTGAGAAATGATCACAGAATATTTGATCTCTGCTGATGTAAATAACTATATTTTCTTACATTCTAGGAGTCACAAATTGTTGCCAGTTTGGCTGTGAAATGGGCAATGAATTCTGTTCTAAGTAGTGTTACAAAGGTCTTAAAAATCTTGTAGGAACCCTGAAATTAAAAACCCCCAATAAATGTCTCCCTCTAGTGGTCATAATGTAGTATTGCACCATAAATGTCATCTAACAGTTTTTCTTTTTGTTTGATTACTTTAGGAACTATGACATCAATGATATAAATGTAAAATAATGCAGTGTTTCTTTATGTCTTAGTGCTGCTTCTACTGAATACAACCTCCCTCGAAGGACTCCTCCTTTGAAGCCAAAAGCCAACACAATGGATGCCACCTATCAGTCGTTGCCAAAGTCTCCCCGTCTCCCATCAGGCAGCAGTTCTCCCCCAGCCACATGCAACCTGCCCAGTGACTACAAGTACGCCCACGACCGGCTCAGCCACTTCCGTATGTCTACTGATGAGCGCATGGCCACCAAGGAGGGTATGGTGTGGCAGCTGTACGAGTGGCAGCAGCGGCAGCAGTTTCGTCACGGCAGCCCCACAGCCCCCATCTACAGCGGCCCCAACTTCACAGACTCCTCGTCTTTTAGAGTCACCGTGGAGATGCCGCGCTCCATCTCTGTGCCTCCGTCTCCCTGCGAAGTCCCCCCGTCAGTCCCCTCTACCTTCAAACCTCTGTCCCCTCGTCGGCCACACACTCCTTCAGACAGACGCACAGTCAGACCCCTGGATGAAACAGCACCTGCACAGGATAGCACAAGGTCCAGCTCCCCCGGGCATATCTGTGCCCATCTGTCTCAGGTAGGACAGAGGCCAGGCTCGGTCATAGTTTGTTTATGCTTTACTTCAAAACATTAAGGTAGGAATGCCATGCTCTTGAAAATTTACTATGTATTTGCTGTCACACAGGTGGATAATTAAGTATCTTATTTCTGTACAATTCATGCCACAAGTATAAAATTAGCCTAACAAAAATTATACTGTATGCAAAAAGTATACCTTAAAAAGACAAGGAGCCCTTTACTCAGGTACACATGAAAAAAAATCTATCAGACGCCTATGCCTTCAGTCTTGTTTTTTTTTTAGTTTAAACCTTCCACATTTGTCTTTGCCAGCTTTTGGTGTTTGAACACAACTAGAGTCAAATTTGCACTGACTCGACCTGAAGCTGAGGCTGCTGCTGTTGACACCACATACATCCAAATGGCCATTATATATCAGCCTTCTGGCTACAATTAGAGTCAATATTCAAAGACTGTAATAAAAAACAAACCAAAAAAAAATCACTTGAGATTATTACATACAGATTATTCTGTATGACATTAATCACCTTTCACTTTGTGTAAAATATATAAAGCTTGGAGATGAAGTGCGATGATTATTTCTTTAATAAACTCCTAGATTATTTAGGAAGCATAGTTTCATTTATAATGGAAGCAAACCATTTTTCTTTTTGTATTTTCACTTTTTTCTTGATAAACATAAAATTCTATGTTGGGCTTTGACAATTTATGATAACCTTGTTGCAGGTACAGTTGCGGAAAAAAATTATTAGACCATCAAAAGTCATCAAAAACAATAGTTACGCAATCAAGTACTAACTCCTGTGTGTATCATGTGACTAAAACAGACAGAAAGTAAAACATGGAATGTCTAAAAACACTGTTTTTTTTCCAGTACAATGCCATGGCTATTAATGGAATGATTTATGTGATTTTGGTTTTTTATCAAGAAAATCATGGAAAATGGATAGATATTAAGCTCTTAAGTGAAACTAAAAATGAGCTATTTTTGTTGTGGTCATTATATTTGTCCAAACAAACATTTGCATTAAAATGAGCAAGAAATTGAAGAAAACATAGGGTGGTCTTGTAATTTTTTCTGCAAAATATTACCTTTCCATTTAGATTTAAGGTTTTCTAAACAGAACTATCACAGAGCAGATATGACAAATAACTTAAATTTACAAAACCTTTTACTGAAATATAAAGAGGTCACTGATAATGAATCATTCCACAATAGAAGAACAAAGCTCTTCAGTAAGTCAATGCTCAATAATGGTTGTAGAATATTACTACATTGTCAATCAGCTGTTTTCAAGCACAATAAAACCGACTGATGATTATTTTAAATAAATACAGTTCATTCAAATAATTGTAATAACAATGGATAGAATAACTCAGATTCTTTTGGTTTTTGCAGGTCATTAGTGAGTCTTAAAGAGCCTAAAGTCCATTAATCTAAATCGTAATCTTTTGGCAGGTCTTAAAAGTGGATTTCATGCTTGATTAAAAGCTTGCTGAAAATGATTTTAAAGCCCATTGCACCTGGTATGAGAAAAAATGTCAATATAAGAGAGTTAGACTTGCATGCAACATAAAGCCACCATACAATGTCACACCTGCCTTCACTAATACTTCTGTTATTTATTTATTTATTTATTTATCAGGGATAATTCAGTCAAACATATTTACAGGCTTGCTGCTGATGTGATGCATATAGACCTTATAGCTAGTTCTAATATTCGACTCCTGTCCCTGGTTGAGCTTTTCTACAGCACTACAGTACATTACAATATATTACATTCCTATACATCACATTACAATGTATAGAAAAAAAAGAAAAAGCAGAAAAGAAAAGAAGACAGAAAAGAGAAACACTATTTCATATAAAAACACAATTACATCAGGAGTATCAACAAGTCCAGCCCCCAACAACAGGACATGGAAATAGGTCTTACATTGCCTTGATGTGGCTCTTAAAAGGTCTTTAAATAGTCTTTCTTTCAAGGTCTGACTGATGTTGTGTTTGACTTAATAACAAGACTATTGTACCTCCATGTCACAACCTGTTCATGCTGTGTACCGTCTTTTAGCCATATGTTCTGGGACATTGCGGGTTGTGTTTCCCCACAGCCCTACATAGGATGAATGGGCGTAGATAACTGATGGAAAGATGAGTGTCCCACCCTACATGAATTTATGTTTTGAGACTATATTGGTTTTGGGACAGAAGGAAAACTCGATAGTTCACACATATTAAGGTAAATGACAAAGCTCTTATTCTCATGGTGTCTTGGAAATGCCTGTTATTTAGCTGCTGATGTGACTGGAGGGATGTTGTGAGCGCCATGGGAAGATTAGCATTTATGGCATGAGAAGGCTCCGACTTCTCAGCGCGCACACTTTGATGCTCATGTGAATCATGTGCAGATTCACACAGTCCACACCCAGGCCCACTCCACAGGTGGTGTACGCATGTCTGAGGAAAGATCTGCTTCGACGTCACCCCCTATGTTCGCTGTTGTAGCGCGCAGACAGCACCACTAACGCCACAGGAGACGGCGCGAGGGGACGTCCTGTCCTCCACACCCTGCGCTGTCTCCCTACCACACCCTCCACATGAGAAAAGATCTCTGTCCAAACCATCACCGCATTTGCCAACACACACAAGCCTCATAACCATCCCGTTGGCCTTTTACAAGTAAACAAAGTGTTGCAGATGCTCTGTTTAATCCACCATCCATCCTAGTGTCAAGACACTAATTATAACCGTAAAATAGAGTCATGCACAATTATGGACTCTCTGGAAGAAGATCCATGTTTAACAAAGGGAGCCACAGTGACTACACAAGCCCTTCCGAGAGAGCCGTGTTTATGGGAACTAAATTTAGTCTGCAGATGAACTTCATCTTGGTGCACCCTGCATCTTTGAGGCTGATGGTGTTCTCTGGCTGGAGCGTGCTTAAGTAATAGCGATCCATAGATCTCTGTGGAATATCATTAAGAAGTATATTTTATTAGAGCTAATCCAATTTGCCCAGGGCTTCTCAGCACCCTATAAACATTGCTACTGTATCTCAAACATCAGCAGCGGTCTCTTTCTTCTGATCTCGCATTTAAATAAAAAACCTATTATACAGCAAAAAAATAGTGGCATGGGATTCTCAAAGGGAATGGCTTACAGTGCTTCTCTTGCTGGTAGCAAACAAATGTTATTTTAAGAAAGCAGGTTTAGTATAATTTATGTGTAGTTAATTAAATCTCTTGTTGTTTGTGTCCTTTTAAGGTTCTGGAGTGGGCCTGGTTTTTACTAATTCTGTGTGTTAAGCAAAAACGTCAAATTCTCCAAGCCCTGTAGCGTCTCAAACTCAGGGCACACCTTGTTTCAAATAAAAGTGGGAGCGATGAAACGGAGAAAGGGATAGATGAAAAAATAAATGTGCTGTGTAGTCAATTTTGTTTGCAGACTTGGAGGCAATGGTTTAACTTTGATTCAATGTGATAGAGTGGCCTCTCTCTCTCTCTCTCTCTCTCTCTCTCTCTCTCTCTATCAACACACTATTAAAGATTGCTTAGTGTTTGTGAATTAGACATTCTGTTTGATTCGACTCTATGCGATCTGTAATAACATGTTGATGAATTTTGCTCCTCCGTAGACTTCCCAGATCGAGAGAAGGTCCATGCCCGCCATGGGCTACATCACACACACTGTCAGTGCACCAAGCTTGCATGGAAAAACGGTATGATCTTTGTTATATTCACTACAAAAGTTGGTTCTCTTTTCAATGATATGTACCGTAGCATTAAATAAAGTCTCCAGTTTGACCAGGGTATCCAGTCCATAGACGTTAATGATATGAATTAAGCCAAGAGATTGATGGAAAATGTAGAATCTAGAGCTGTTGGATTGTGTGGATTCCTGCTAGCTGTTATTGTTCAGGGTGTCTGCAGGTTAAAATGTTACACTGTGTTTTACATCGGATGTTAGATATATAATGGGCTTACCTTCAAAGTCAGTCCAGCTCTTCTGCGTTTCCATTTGAGATGATACAGATCTTTAAACCTGCTGGCAAATAAAATGTTGCTAATTCACTCGACCATTATTATATCTAATTACAATGGTAGAGTGATTATCTAATTATAATATTGGTACATACACAATACAGCTGTGGAAAAAATTATTGGACCATCAAAAGTCATCAAAAGCAATGGTTATGCAATCAAGTACTAACTCCTGTGTATCATGTGACTAAAACAGACAAAAGAAAACATGGAATGTCTAAAAGCACTGTTTTTGTCAGTACAATG
>JAPTGZ010000018.1:38067506-38078714 GCA_029814645.1 Fowleria isostigma
CACACACACACACACACACACACACACACACACACACACACACACACACACACACACACACACACACACAGCAGAGTACTATTTCATTTGCCTTCTCCACAGTTTAAAAGACGATCACTACTTTTACAATTCATTTTTATGTGTTAATAAATGAATTTAATTTACATTATTTAATTGAATTTTTTCATGATTTCAAAGGTGTTTACTCTGTGTGAACTACAATTCAGTGATGAAAACACAACAGTTGTAACACCCTTATAATTGTAGATATTAGAAGCTCCGCTGCAGCCACACACACACACACACACACACACACACACACACTGCAAGTGTGATATTGTAACTGTTTTTATCTCTGACAGTGTGCAAACATTAGCATCGGATTGTGATTTTTTTCTTTAAATTAGTGACTTTATTCATATTTCACAGCTCTTGTGTACATTAAATTAAGACTGTTTTCTGTATCTGAGGACTTGGATGCACAGAAGAAACGGGTGCAGTTTTATTTCTGTTGGGACTTGTGATTAAAAGTTGAAAGTGTAAGACATCAGGACAGGAACAAACAAGTGGACAAGTGGGTGGGGGGTGAGGCGATGGGGGAGCTGGTGTGGAGTTACCCATCACCATTGTCTATAAAAGGTAAACAGCGTAACAGAGCACATACAGCGGGTGAAAGTCAGTTGGACCCTTTTACGATGAAAGAGGAAATGGGATAGCTGAGGACACATGGCCTCCCAGTCACAAGACCCCTAAGATGAGTAGCGCACAACACTCCTCTAATACTCAACCAATTAAGCAGAGGTTGTTTTGCACGATGATGAAACATTATCGCAGGGAACAATTCATGACTCAAAGCATTCCTGGCCATATGAGCCCATGGCTGGAGAACTTAAGTCCTAATCCTTCAAATGTGTGCAATATTGTCAGCTATATTTAGATCCCTTCTCTTCTTTAACTGACCCTTCCTTATGTCTGCGGTGAGTCCTCAAAGTGGCTTTCCACTGTGGCTTTGTCTGTCAAAGAGCAAGCAGGAAAGCAGTGTTTCATGCGCCTATTGATTACTTTGGTTTGTTTGCTGTCTATTGTTATTGTGTAATCAAGCATGAGGGAGGGCGGCATGTCAAGGATTTATGCACTGCCTCTACCATATTTCAACTCTTTAGCGTTTTAACACACACGGTACATTTTTTTTTTTTTAATGGAAAGAGATTTAAGTAAGTTAAAAAAAAAAAAGTGCAATTTTTGCTCTTTTGCCTGTTTTGGTCATTTAGTAGAAAAATATGAGCAAATTCTGCATGTGTATCTCCAAGTTCAACTGGATTTTCCTGCTTATTTTTCTCCTCATCAAATACCTTTGTTGTGTGTGTGTGTGTGTGTGTGTACTGATCTGTTGACACACAAACTCCTTTTAGATCTCAGAGCTGTGTGATCTCCGCTCTGAATATGTGGAATAAAATAGGCCGCCTTTAGATATTTTCAGAGAATTATTGCCACACTTCCCCTTTTCCTTTTCAATAATATGAGGTAGTATTGTATGGGGCTTGTCAGGGGTGGGGGTGGGGCAGAAGGGGTTCTCTGCACTCTTTAGCTGCCTGAGCGCAGCCCTCCCAGCACTGCTAATAAATTATTAACTCCTGCTGACAAATACTGTTATGGAGACTGCCGCAGATCTGTTGCATTCTTTAACAAGATTGCTGTAGACACATGTTACAGGAGGATAGAGTCTCCATCGCTCCCTCTCCTTTTCTCTCTCTATATCCCCTTCTCTCACTCACGCCTCAGCAGTTTGACTGATGGCTAGAGACCAAAGTAAAAGTGCCTGAGAGACTGAATATTTTAGTGGTAAAATAATACCACTTGATTTACTGTGTAATACAAAAGCAGTGCTTTGTTTCACTCTCACACTCCATTGAGAACAAGGTGCTTGTTGCACTTCAGGGTTGAGCTTTTTGGGGGCATGAATAAAAAATATGTCAGAATCTATGTTCTTAATCCCATTGTAGCGCACACACACAGGCAGACACACACCATTACCTAAATCCTCTCAACTTCACTCTGACTTTTGATTTTCAATTAACAACACCCAATTTTGAGATCACTTTCTATTCCATATAATTACAGGAAACAATTTAATGGCTGATTAAAATTGAGGGCTGAGTCCCACTGAAGACACAGACGGCAACATAGCCAGACACAGAGGCAAAAAAATACAGAGGGACTGACAGTAAGACTGACTGACAGACTGACTTCAGACTTCTGCCCTGTCACTTACCTGCCTGACTGGGTTTGTTTGTGCAGCTGCTGAGACACATGAGATTAACTTCGACCATTGTTTATTGTCCCACTTCACTGCTCAGGTTGATCTGTGGCTATGTGCCAGGGTGTGTGCATGTGTGTGTATGTGTGGATGACAGAGGAAAAACTATTTGGAGAAACTGACTCTGATATATGGTTTGTCTGAGAATATGAGTAACAACATGATCTGCTTCTTCTATGATCTCTACACACCTTTATCATCCTTTAATGATTTGACAATTAAATAAAAATAGGAAAGTCACTATATTTAGAATAATGTCTCCATGAAATCGAATGGTTTGAAATCATTACATTACATTATTATAGCATGCACTGAATCTTTATGTATTAGTCTCTTTTACTTTGCTTCATGTAAATGATATTAAACTGAAAAGATGTCCAAGACCTTTTTGAACTAAAAACCTTCTTCAGAAAATATGTTGCTGTGATGAATGTATATTTTCCTATGGCATCTGATTCTGAAAAATGTAAGGACAGCATAGCCTGTTACAGAGTTAAGAGCCCACCCCTCCTCAGCCCCACAAGGCGAGCAGTGGGAGGACCTAAAGTGCTGTCACACTGACCCCTGTGGATTGAACAGGAGAACGGGGCAGATGGTGGTCAGTGATGAAATTTACTATAAGAAGCACCCTATGCATTCTGTCACATACAAAAACCTTCACACCTTCTCTTTCCTTTTTTTACTCTCCCTCACACACTATTGTCATCCTCTGGAGACGACTGAGACTAAAGCAGTTACAGTCTACTTTTAATGGTCACTCTCCTGGAGATAACAAAAAAAAAAAAAAGCAGAACAACAGCTCAGAGAAAAGCGGATTAGGAGTTAAATATGCTCTAGCTCCTTCTCTCCACTTCACATCAGTAGGAAGGCCATATTATCCCCTTTTTAATTTAATACCAAATGCATAATTAGATTTGCTGGCACAGTGGTTAATTTCATTCATTGTAGCACACAGCATGAGTGTGGCCTCATTAATTGTGAGAAAAGCGGCGTTGGTTGTATAAATTCAACACCAAAAAGAGTTGGGTTGTAAAAAAGAAAAAAAAAAAGAAAAAAAGAAAGGGGGGCGGGGGGGACGGGGACGACTGGAATTAACATGAGTTTCCTTTGCACCTGATATGTCGAGTACACCCTTCACTGTAATATTCATGAAAGCATGTGACAGATTTGTGAATTTTGTCCTCCAATGTGAGCTTTTGATTTTAAGCTGCTTAAGTAGGATTTGTTGGCCTGGGGGGGGGATACTGTCACACCAAAATGTTAATAAATTCTTAATTTGATGAACAGAAACAAAAGAGGACAAGGCTGGTTTTTGTTTAGATTTTATCGCTTCTGAGTTAAAATCAAACCATGGAAGGAAAATGATAAGGTGCATGAAGGACGAACTTGAAAAATAATGTGAAATTTAAAGGATAAAAAATATTACGCATATCGCTTAAGTGGAAAAAAAAGTTAATTTTATTTAGCGACAAAATTACACCCGTTTACCAGGAACTAACTTAAATTTGTTTTTCACATTTTATCTGCTGGTATTCCAGTGGCTTGCTGACACATTGCATGAATAACTGTCTTGAGGTTTGGGCCAGGCCCCAACCAGGCACAGTTCCAGCTCTAGATCAAGCCATCCATCTACATTAAACAAAGAATTAGGAACCGCACGGCCTGTGGCAAACCCCATACACCATAATCAGGTGGATGCTCAGTGTGTTCTCAAGTCACGCTGGTCTTTCTGCAAAAGGTGCAGTTCTTCAAATCCTTGTTAGAGTCACTTCAACATAACTTCCACTATTGCATAACAGGAAACATTCCTCTGTGTGTATTGTTGATTATCCTCATGGAATGCCCCTTCTGACCCTTCTCTTTTTCTTATTCCACAGCAGAGTCATGTCTTCCAAGCAAGCCACGTCTCCTTTTGCCTCTGTGGTCGATGGGGATGATACCATGAACCAGGAGCACTTGTCCTGGGAGAAAGAGGAGAGTGCCGAGGCCCATGGCACACCACAGCTGCCTCTGCACAGTTTGCTTCATGGCAAAGCCCACCCTGATGAAATGCAGCCGCTCAGCAGCGTTCCACCAGAGAGTGACTGGGACAGCCTGTTGTCAGCACAACAGCGCATGGTGAGACAGATATGCACTCATGGAAATACAGAAATTTAATGTGATGACTGTAGAGCAGAAAAGAATAGAAAATAAAAGAGAAGAAATTAAATGAAATGAAAAAAAGAAAAGAGAAATTTGTATGTATATTCTTCTGCATTCTTATGTATTAAATAATAAATATAAACTGCTTGGATAATCATGGACAGGCACAAATGATGAAATGGAATAAAATGTCTTTTTAAAGAAAATGTATTAATGCAGAATAATGTAAGATCTACAGTTCAGAGGAAGTGCAAATCTTTTTTACTGTCGTCCTCTGGGTATTCAAGCCTGAGGCTCAGCAGGCGCTCATTGTTACTGGTTTGTACAAAGATGCTCAGACAATATTTTATCACTGGCTCCAGCACCATGGTTCCCTAATACGGTGACACCTCTGGGATTGTTGGGTCTTCAAATTCATAGCTCTGCCAAACTCTAAACCATTAGCTATTATTAGGTTAAACGGAGGACCTCTAATTCTCCCTCAGATAACGTCCAAACCCCAACTGCATCATGGTCAATGAAGGAGAAAGCCTCCCGTCCCTGTGTAGGCTGTAGTCATGTTGTTATAAAAACACATGTCTTGTCTGTAACACATGTGTTTTATTTTTCTTGTTGTGTTTAAGCTACATCTGCAGCCAGACGATGTACATTCTAAGTGTGGAGCTACTTTGATATGAGCGGAGCGAAGAAGAGCGTAGGCACTTGTGGGCTATAGACATGGGAGGCAGGTGGTTGTCTGTGACAGACGGGTCTGTGGTAAAGAGACCCAGAGGGCCTCTGAAGTCGCGCTGCAGTTGGCCACTGAGACCCTCAACATCTTAGCACTGCAGCACAGACACACAGACACATGAGCAGCTTCTGTACGCCACTGCTCCTCCTGATGCTGGGGTATGTGGGCTGGGTGTGATGCAGCTAATTCACAAGCTGTGTCCTTTTATTTATGGCATTTCACGAAAAGGAATTTTAACAGGTTTCATAAATATTATTGAAAATTCTGAAATTTTTGGAAAAGTACTTCCCTGTCAGGCATAATTATGACAGCATAATTCCAAACTAAAAGAATTTATTTAAAACACATGATAATTCAATTAAAATGAGTCATGTATTAGTATTTTTTCTGTTTCTGAAAATTCTAGTAGGTGCTGAGACAGTTTAATGTTAGAGTGTATTATTTTAAATAGAAGTAACACTGAAAGTGTTTATGGCTGAAGTTGTTTTATGTAAAAAATATAATTTTCCTACGGGATGAAAAGCAGTGAAGCAGATAAAACACTGACAGTACAGTGTAGGTGAAACTGTAATCTTCCATCCATGTAACATATTTTAATTGAATTTAACAGAGACTGATTTGAGCTAAAGTGTAAATGTGCAAACATATTTTCTCCGTCACACTAACATCCTGTATTAAGTATTATTTCAATGCAGTTAGGGACATAATTGTTTGTTCAACTTGCATGTTTTTATTTTTTGAAGGGATCATAAGTATAAAGATGAAATGAGCAAAAACAGAGGTAAAGGTGAAATGGACGATGAAAAAGGTAGATATAGAAAAGAGAAAGGCATAAGGTGAATGGAATGAGAGTGTTGCTGATTACCTGACTCCACTGCTGTGCCATGTGTCTGTGTGGGCTGTGCCCTGAACCTGCGCCAGCTGATTAACCCAGCACTGCTCCACTCCCCTCAAGCACTCTCCACTGTCTCTGCCACACTGCATAATCATCCAACTCGGGGTTGGGAGGCGCAGAGTAGGCTGGTCGGTTGTGCCACCCTGGCGCTTGGTACTAGACCACCCTACACACCGCTGCAACTCTGCCTGGGGCTCGACATGCCACGCAGGGATGAGAAATTGGCACTGTCAACATTCCTGCCCAGTTTACCGCATTCCTGACTTTTTATTTAGGATCATCAGTGGCTCACTGGAGCCATATCCAGACATAGTTCTATCATTTAACTCAGCTTTTTTACACTCTGTTATCACATTGCTGTTGATTACAGCTCACTTTTTCATGATAGGCATGCAGTTTGTGTTGGATACAGATGTGTGTCATGTTTATTCTCTTCACTTTAGCTACGGGGGCAGGTTTGCCAAAGTTTAAATCAGAGCTAACTGTTCCCCCGTTAAAGGTTGCAACTCCTGGCTGCTTAGCTACCTTCTGCTTTCTCAGACTCCACAAACCATAATTAACACTACCTTCTGTCAGACACAACCCTCAGCCATGGCCCATGTGCTGACTACACACTCCCATATGCAGCCTCCCTCTCTCTCTCTCTCTCTCTCTCTCTCTCTTTCTCCCTCAAACTGTCTCTCATTCTTCTCCACTGTTCCTTCTTGTCTCTTGTTTGTGCACAGGGAGCACTCAGCCAGTCAGCCAGAGACAGGACCTTTAGTTAAATACTAAACCATACACAGGTGGGACTGAAAAACAACAACAGCTTGAGACAGGACACAGATTTACGATGGCTCAAGGCACTCAGCTGAGAATGGGTCTCCACTAGAAAATGAACAAATTACACAGCAGTCACCCTAACACAAATGCACACTCAAAAGCAATTTGAGAAATTACAGTTGGGAGGTTTCTCTGTGTAGTCTCTGCAGATGAAAAGTAAAGCCTGAGCACATTATGGATATGCCCTGTGAAAGTGTACCTCATCATTTCATCTCAATTTTTCACTTGTCATATCTCATTTACCAGTGCAGCTAGCACTGTTGAAGATACAGAAGCTGCTGTATAAAAGCCAGAGAGGAGCCATTTGATATGGCCAAATCACCCGAGCTGCAAAAACCTAGCAATCACTGCATTTGAATAGAAAACTGTCAGAAAGCTCAATGGAGCCCTGACGGAACACAGAAGCACACTCATCATTTAATACAAATCCCATCCCTTGTTGCTTTCCCTCCCAACTTTTGTTTGTCTTACAGGAATCTGACAGCAATAAAGTATGTTCCCTGTACTCCTTCCGGAACAATTCCACTTCCCCTCACAAGCCTGAGGAGGGGGCCCGGGAGCGAAGTGACCTGCTGAGCGGATCAGCGTTTGGAACTCCTGAGCGCCGCAAAGGAAGCCTGGCAGACGTGGTGGACACGCTGAAGCAGAAGAAGCTGGAGGAGATGACAAAGACAGAGCAAGACGGTATGATCTCCCTGTACCTTTATGCATGTACATTTGTGTGAAAAACTTCCTCCACAGAGGGCTAAATCCACTTAAATTCTCCGACTTCTTAATTTTTATAATGTCTGGCTTCCTAACTGTCTTTTTTTTCTGCCTACTTTTTGGTTCTATCTCTCCATCTTACGCACACATGCAGGAACACACAAGTTGGGAATACTGACGTTACAGTGTTTCCAGTTTGTTCTGAACGCCTTCCAATGTGACAAAGACTGTGTAGCGGTACACATCAGCATAAGTGTGGTCTTCCGCCATGCCAAGGCAAACTCTTTGACTATAAAACTCATAGAGCTGACCCGGTGCCAGGAACATTACCTCTTTATTTTGCTACACAGAACACTTTTCACTCAGCACAGTTATTCATCAAAGTTCGTTATAAACACCCAAAGCCATTCTCGTGGATTTTACCTTTTTCTTCAGCTTAAATAAACCCTCTTTTTCAACACATTTTCATCAGTACAGATTAATTATTTTCCTGCAGCAGACAGTAAAAAACTTTTTTTTTTTCTTCCTGTGATAAGATTGTTAGTTCTCTGCCATATCTGCATCCTTTACCCTGGTTGGCTCTCCCTCTCACAGCCTGCAGTCTATCAAGAGTATGGCGGAAAAACAAATATTTGAAAGAGCTGCTGAAACACATCCCCCTTCTTAATTAGGGCTGTAGTAATATAACTACATCCAATCAAATGTTAAACCCCCTTGGGAATGCATGTGTCTCATTTAGTGTCTGGGGAGCTCTTAGCTTAAGCACTTCATCAGACGAATAAATTAGACCTCTGTTAGCCTAAAAATAATTTACCACTTCTTTTTTAAGTGTTCGTTTGGTGATCTTTGTATCAGAGCATCGCAGGCCTCTCACCAGATAATCATTTAGCTCAATACTAACACGAAGACTGATTATTTGTGAGGTAATTGATGTGATAAAAGACAGAACAATCAGCTCTTATTCAGTCAAACACCTACAAATTGGAGAACTGATATCATCACAACGACCAGCAAAGGTCAAAATTTGAAAGATTAAACACCCGAAACATGATGGTGCACATGGGAAATTTTCATTCATTAAGCTAAATAACATCTGTGTTTTGTACACCTATTCATGCAAAATTAATACCATATTACAACTGCTTCATGTTAGTAATCTGAAAAGGAAAAGGCTCATAATTTAGACACATAATGGTGTGATACGGTCGTACTGCACACTTCTGTTCCTCTACATCAGTAAAATGCAGCCCCTCAACACAGGGGCCTTAGATCTGAGCGCAGGGGACATGTTGAGAGAAATTCTTGTTGAAAATATGCTAATAAAATCCAGTACAGTGCAAAAGTTTTCGGCCACCAATAGGTTTTCTGTTTTGGAAAAAGGATGATTATATATGATAAGGTTCATACAGCATACAACAAGATACAACTTAAAGATAGAACAGCAACAAGAATGAAAAAAAATGACAAATATCTAGCATTTAGTGTGACTTCTAGCATTCTGGAATTCTAGAATAAGTTTATTGTCATTCAGCAAAGATTTCATAAGATGTCCTGTAGAATGAAATTTCAATGCACAGTCACTGATTAAAACAAATAGTTAAAAGAAACATCTGAGATAAAATAAATAATAAAATACTGATATAAAAGTGCATCTAGTGAAATAAATAATTAAAATGGTATAATAAATAGGTAGTTAAATATTGCACATATACAAAGTCATTTTTTTTATGCTTAACATATTTCAAATTCTTCTGTGCAGATGCAGACATTATGAGATTTATTGAACTTATAGTGTTTTTAGGTTTCATCCATCATATGTCCAATGTTTTGTATTGTTTGTGACTTCTTGCCATGGGAACAGAAACAATCACTAAAAACTGTTTCCTGTAGAAGCTGGTGACCAAAAGCATCAACTGATATAAAATATTTAATAACATCTGATCCACCAATCCTATCAATACATGTAATAAATAAATAATTGGTGTAAAATGCAGTTTGTCGTCTTTTCATGGTCATCAAATATGATCCATCTGGATGTTCAGAGGCTCTGTAGTGAACGTGGAGACACCGTCATGTTCTACAACATTAATTCACCAGTAAAACCCATGGAGTTGGATCAATGACAGTGGATGGACACACTGGGTTTATCTTTAGTTAATGATAGATTTTGCTGAAAAAATAATTTTTCACGCTTTCTCAATTTTTGGTATAATAACAATAAATCAATTGAGGATGGTTAAATATGGAGGAAAAACAATCATTTGAGAACTATCGCAAATGTCACACTGGGTCTTTATGGATTAATGCTGTACACAATATCCCATTCTATTGTTTGTTGTATTTTAACAAAAAAAACACTGAGCAATAGATATTAAGCTCATTTTAATCATGTAAAAACAACATAGCTAAGGGTGGCCTAAGAGTGCAGCAGGTACAAGTTGTAATTGAGAAAGTTCGCAACTCTCTATCATCTGTGTTGCAAGTTTCATAGCATATTTCATGTTTATTTCTGATGAGGTTGATTTCCAGAACTGGATTGTCAGTGCTCTCTGTAGTGATGGCGGCTGTTATGGTAATGAGCTCCAGCTGGTGAAGGCTGGTTGTTGCAGTAATTTAAATGGTCAAGTGCAGCTTGTAATCCAGGGCCGTATGTTAGCGCAGTGAGGAGAGGGTGCTTTAGAGTGCCATACAGCTGTTTTAATCTCCTGTTAATAATAGAGACTTGGTCTGCCTCATGCACTGTGTATCATCACCACCAAAATAAACTCCCTTGTTGGAGGAAATTAGTTTCTGAGCTGGGAGCATAGCAGAAGACAAGAGGCTCACAAAGTTCAGTATGCTGTCCCCAAGCTACAGACACTGATGCTCTGTTCTTGAGTGCACTTGAGGAAGCTTCTGTGGTGATGATCAGTGATCACTATAAAATAGATTGAGAAGGACTCTTAGAAAATGCCAAAGAAACCTTGTGGAAACCTTTTGAGAAATTACAATCTTACGCCTTTGTTTACGGAGCAACGCAAGATTAACCTATTAAAGATCACACAAGAAGAGGAAGGAGGAGAATGAGAAGCCATTTGTTGTCTTAATGACATTGCTAATGTGGCACAAGCAACAGATGAGCTAAATATATCGCTTATCTAAGCATGACAACTGTTGTGTCTAATTCTGCTGCTTCGGTGCCTGCCTAGTCGGGATCACCGGGGCCCTCGGAGACTCTTAACCATCTGCTGCTATTCTTCTCTGGGTTTTCTTGTCTGGTCAAGAAAGTTCATTGTCCTGATGGACACAGAATATCACTGTGAACTGTGAAAGCTCGCTAGTGACCTAAAGCAGTGGTGGAAATGCTTGTTACTGATGGCCTTTGAAAAAACATGTGTAATGCAGTGATGATTGTAAAGTACGTCATTTTATTTACCAAAGTCCAATAACTCACTGTTTCAGAATAAAGTCGTAAATGTATTAATTATATTATTAAAGTGCATGGATAGTTGGAGATCAGTTATTCCAGTCAATTATCATACAACAAATCCTGGGGAAATAAAAACATATACAGTGACTTTTTTTTTTCAATGAAAATTCTGGGTCAATTTCCTTAAT
>JAPTGZ010000018.1:38078814-38103696 GCA_029814645.1 Fowleria isostigma
CAATTTCCTTAATGACTATGTTAAATTATAAGCATCATAACAATAGCAGCAGGGTTCAGTGTTATACCTATATCCTTCTATCTCTATATATTTGTACCCTTTCACCCTCTCTATCCTTCCACCCTTCCTCTCCATTTCTGGTCCTTAAAGTGCTTTAAGTGCTTGTGACTGTGCTAATGAATGAAAATGTCCTCCCAGCAGCGAGCAACGCATTTAGCTGAATAGTCACCTTTGCTGTAAAAGCTCTATTAGGCCCAGTTGCCAGCAGGGCTAACGATTGTGCCCCATGTTTATTTACTAGGTATTGTAAATGCATTATTTATGGATAAGTCTCCAGACAGCAGTTGTCAAGAGTTAAAAATGTCAGTATAAAGTATTAAGGGAAAAAGAAAAATAGCCACCATTATAAAAACCCAAGGTGACCTTGATTTGATTCACATGCAATTAGAACAGTTTTATATAATGCACTAAAGTATGAATCAATACCATGCAAGTCAACACAGAAATACTTTGTGTGTTGGGTCTTTATGGTTGTCCCCAAGACAAGGACGGGTAATTGGGTTTCAGCTTTCTGTCTAAGCTTTTAGGGATTTTCCTTATCACTCTGTATCTACTGGCTGTATACAACCAACACTGAATTGGATTCAAGTACATGTAGATTTATTTTTATTATTGTTATACAGCATATATATAAAACAATTAAACCAATATAAAGAAAAGCAGCCTGGACCTAATACTATAGTTATTACACTATTAAATATGGTTTATACTTTTGTGTTGTGCCTTTTATTGGTGGAGTTTACCATTCTCTATCTAATGGTGATGCTCCATGAACATAATTATAACAGTGAGAAATGAGGGTTAAAAGGTTTTCTAAGGATAAACTGACACCTCCCAACCTCTTTTAATTTCTTATTATTTAGAAAAAAAGTGTCGAGAAGTCAGCAAGACAAACATATTAAGGATTGCGGGGTTGTCGTTCATTGTGGCTACAGCTATGTGCAACTGTCAGAGTGAATTTAGTAGGTACCCAAGCAGAATACCCAACACCTGGAGCCTTTTGACAGTGTCACGGCTAATTAGCTTAGCAAAGGGGAGCCATACCACTATTTAGCTAAATCCAAACCCCTTTTTAATCACAGGTAAAAGGACATTTAATGGCCACTGACAACATAGCTCTCCTACTGCAGTGCCAGGTTACCCATGCAGGTTACGACACTAAAACACACACTTTAGTATAAAGTAATTGCATTTTGGCTTAGGGTTTTATTTACATTATATGTTTTTGTGTTGCCACCTACACCTCTCTGCCACTGCTTTTATCACCTCGCCTTTATTTGTAAGTGTAATCCCTCCGGCAAGGTTGTGTATTATCACTGTATAATGACTGTGCACTAGGTTGAATGTGGGGGAGTGATCAGCATTGTGTTGGTAGCCCTGGGTCATTATCCTCTATTACAGCATGCCATGTAATGAGATTCAGGGATGGGTGAAAGCGTTGGAAGAGAATAGGATCAGCTTTAAGCCTGCGGTTTGATTAGCACCGATGAACTCTTGACTCTGTTGTAACACTGTCCCTGTCAGTGTCACAGCCCCTGCTGACTCCACACAGAGGCGCACAGAAAATTGGCTGCAGGTGCTTGATGACACCCAACATACTCTTTTTTTTTTTTTTTTGTTATTTAAATGCTCTAATTGTTATCATTTTAACACTAGCAATGAAAAAGAAAATTAAGTGATTGTCATATAAGAGAATGTAATGCGTAATCTGGTCTATATTATAAAAATGCCATAATGTTCTAAAAAAAAAAGAAAAGAAAAAACCCGTCTACCTTTGCCTCCACCCCAGCAGTGATGCACTTGCTCTCCTCCTCTTTTGGTTCATTCCCTTCACCCCTCTCCTCTCATCCCAGCTGCCATGTCATCTGGTTCTGCCTTATCCCACCTAATTAATAGGAATCTTTGTTATAATGATCTGTGCATGAGCCTCTGATTCTATGCATATGCAATGAGTGCTGGAAATCCAGTTTGCCTTGGCTGTGAATTTCGAGGCATTCTTCAGGCTCATATCTGTATTTCTTCTGAGTACATCATCCTTCAGGACAGGACGGTTCTGGCCGGACACACACACACTGGCCAAACATCAGTCAAGCACCAGCATTACTTCTGTATGCAGCGTACTTATTTATGTGTGTTTTTATTCTGTCAGTAACATTTTGGCCAGGTTATTTATCTATGATGCAAGTAATCTATTTGATTAAATACTTGGTACAGTGTAGTGGTGGTGGTTTGTGTTTATGCTGTGTATCAGCAGGGGTCTTCCTCTGTGTGTGTGTGTTCTGTCTTGGCCTGTGGTGTGGTGCAGCAGCCCAGCGAAGCAGTGCTCTGGTCTGTCACTTTTGTTTGAATAGGTAATGTAGATCTGTTCAGGCTGAAGAGACATGAGCTGGAATCGCTTGTTAGGACACATGATCAAAAGCGTCTCTCTGCTCTCTGCCAATCAACCCTCTTGTCACCCTGTGAAGCAGACGTTAAATAGATTTTTCGGCTGTATGCCGCGGGCAGCCTGCCAGCCTGACATGTGAACTTTCACAAAAAAGATCTCTGCCCCTCACTTTTCCTTCATCTGCAAATTTTGTCTTTTGTCTCACTTGTTTTCCTTTTGACATCTTGTCATTCTTACCTGTTCCTGATCAACTTTTTCCCACCTCCTATGATTTTTATCTTGATCTCTGTCTCTCTCAAGTGACAAAGTTGCTCCACTGCCAGGCCAAGATCAGAGCCCAGGGCTAAATGGAGTGTCTGTATGTGGGGGCTAGGGAGTGCCCGGTGCACTGCTGAATTATGTATTTACTATCTGTTCCAAAACTGAGCCCTCACATAAAACAGGCACATCCCCATAGGGCAATGGTGACACAGGTTTCCATTTACACCAGCTAAGATATAGATTTTGTTGCCCCTTTCAAAACGGGAACCCTTTCTGCTGTCTTGGTCATTCAGATGACAAAACAAGCAGCTGCTTCTTCAATGTGCCATTCTTTGCATTCAAGATCACCTTCCCCACTTCTCATATTCCGATTAGTCAACAGTAGCAACTGCTGTGGAGCATTCCAGGGGCCATCTTCCCGGGTTTCAGCTGTTGAGCCTGTCCCCCTGCACCCATGAAGCACAAAACTCCCATTGTGATCCTGACTTACTGGCTGCACAGGAACCCCTTGATAGGAGGAAACGGGTGTCTCTGAGAGACAAATCACAGCCAGGATTGCACAGAGGCTTGTTTGTCTTTACATACTCCCACATCTACATGCACACACATGGTCATAGGTATATCTAATTAAATGCATTAAAAAAAAAAAAAAAAAAAAAAAAACAGCATTAAAAACTCAGTGACATCCCTGCTTTTATTGTGGCTAAATCTGAGTGGGGTTTTTTTTTGCTTTTGACCAAAAAACAATACATTTTCCTCTCTGTTGTATGCAGGTAACTGGGTGATTCAATCGACTGCGGTTTGTAATGCTATATGACACTGCAGTATTTTGAGGGACACAGAGACTGCGAAATGCTGACACATAAGAAAGCAGGAGCCATTAATGCTACTATATTTATCATTTGACGTAGAAGCCAGAATTGGGAAACAACAGCTTGGTCTGGCAGGTGAAGGGGGCACGAAGAGGTACGGTTACATGTCATGACGCTGATGGGGGTGACTGAACAGGTCAAAACTGGGTAGAAGAGGAGCTATTCCACAATGGGTTTAGGGCTGGAGGGGGGCCATAATACCTACTGTCTTTATATGTCTATGTGTATGTACGAGAATGCCTGCGTTAGATTTACACTAGGAGACTTGTGTGTGCCAGCTCAGTATCACTGTCCTAGCTGTGGCATTCAGCTCCCAAGCATTCTCCACACATATCTTGACAAAAGAGCTGGTATCATCTGACCAAGGATCAAAATAGTGTGAGTGTAACTCACACCCTGGGCACAGACAGCCTCTGTGGCCTGCTAATGATTTCAGAGCACATTGCAGACTTGTTCTGTAAGTCAGAGGTACGTCAGCCATCCAGCTCCAAGATCCGCCTTGACACAAGCAAACAAGACAACTCGCATAGATGCAGCCCTTAATCATATTTGCATTGTTTTTCTTAACAGCAAGCATGCATGTCTTACATGAAACTATGATGGGTTGCCTCTTGAACAAAGAGACTATTTAATCAGTATGATGAAACAGATGTTTCCTCCCTCTCAATGCTTGTTCTTTCTCCTTGTTCAATAACATTACATGTGCCAGAAGATGAGATGAGGATGTCAGAAGAAATGAATAGAAATGTGTTTTATTGCAGTGCAAAGCCTGATTGCCAATGATTATAATTATTTGATGAATGCCATCTCTCTTTGGATCTACCCCCGTATCATTTTAAAGTCTGCACAGGTCGAATGTTTAATATGCTTTACGATCACGTCATCAATAGCATTTGTTTGAAATATGAGTTAACGTTATTATTGGGAAGTAGGCTTAATGTTTTGTGGGCCTTTTTTATTGTTGACAGTGATTTAACCACACTGACTTTCACACCAAACATTTGGCTCTTACATTTCACTGGACTCATCTTATTCTTTTCCACTTCCTTGTCATTTTTCTTTTTTTTTTTTTTTTTTTATTTCCGAGTGGCCCTCTGCTTGACAAAGCCCATAATGTAAGCCTGTTGTTAGCTTCCCTGTTGTGAGCTGGACCAATGAGCTCAGTCACTCATGAGAAGCAAATTTCTCCATCTTTGCCCAGCATGTCCGTATGGCTCTTTATCCCACAGAAAGGGAATGGGCTTATTGAAAAGAAAAATGCAGCTTCTATTGTTGCTGAACCAACTTCAACAACAGCACATTGAGACACTTAGCTCTGAGCACATGAATAGGGACTTTCTAGGAGTTGAAATGCTTAACCTTTAGAAGTGCTATGGTTACTTCATCATTTCTTTATCCAGTGTACAGGCAAAAATAAAATAAGAATACTAAGTGAAGGTGATGGAAAAAAACTTAATACAAGCATTTTGACCTCTACTTTTATAAATTGGTTTATCTACTTGAAGTAGCAACCCAGAAGATTCATAAAAGATGTCTCTTAATTTTTTAAAAAACTTTTTAGCGTTAAGAAATATTTGTCATGTGCACGCCCTTGTTTTTTTTTGTTTTTTGTCGGTCTAAAAATAGCGACCTTTTGGTCTTACAGTCCAGTAAGCAGTGTTTGTGCATCCTGAACCCTGGCATCTTAGTAAACACAGTTGCCTGCAAGATTCAATAAATGGCTTTAATTACTATTTGAAAATAAGAAATGCCAAGCTGCAAAAGAAGAAATTAATAATGCTTGCTATAAGTTCAGATGTTCCAAAATTGTCATTTCCTGAAACTGAAATTAAAATGCAATACACACACACACACACACGCACACACGCACGCACACACACACGCACGCACGCACGCACGCACACACACACACACACACACACACACACACACACACTTTAAAGAAATTCAACCAATTTACAGTGGACTATGTACAGCTATTACACTATATTACCAAGCATATTCTTGTAATTTGTGCTTTTTTAATATCTCATCTCATGGTTCAGTCTCTGAAGCGCGTCACAGTCGTCCAGCATTTATGATGAAATAAAGTTTGGGTGTCTATACCAGACATTTGGCTTCACTGCAAATTGTAATGCATTCATGTGGATCCTATTAGTCTCTTTTTGTCCTTGTAGAGTCAGACACCCATTAATTTACTAAATCACACTGAACAGCCATGATCACAGTACCCCACGTTTTCTTCTCACATCTATTAATTTAACATAGATGAATAAATGTGAATGTTTTCGAGCATTGATTAGCAGGCAAGTTTATATGTGACAGTTAAATTGCAGGGTACCCAAAAAAAAAAAAAAATCTCTCCAATGCAAGGTACCCAGTAATTTAATATTCGTGTGAATTATTATAATTTATTACAGTGTGTGGACTCTAATGATTACTGACATGAAATGGAAATTATGATTTGAAATCAAGTCCACATATTCCTCCTGTAATGTTCATCTACACAAGTGCTGATCCCCTCATCAGCACCGCCTCAGTTTTTCAGAAATAATGTCTACCATTTCTTTCTAATAAACCAAACACTCACATGCACTTTTTTCTGTTCTTTTTTCTGTTCAGCTTTTTTGTCTTAGTTTTTGGACTATTGTTATTACCTAAAAAAAAAAAAAAAAAAGGCCAATGTCACACTGAAGATATTTTAAAGCCACTATGTTTTATTAGACGCTGATTGATTAAACAACATTAAGTATTAAGGAACATCCAATTTGATAAAAACACACACAACACAGAATGAAATGAATTGTTTGTGTTTTATGATTTTATGACCTTGTCAGGTCCTTTTTTACATTTACTACTTGCTTTTCTCTAATTTAATGAAAAGTAAACCCTGATTTTAGAGTGCATTGGACTGATAGGAGCGCTCAGCACACTCCCTCTGTTGACTTTAAAGCAAAGAAGAAGAAGAGAGAAGTGGGGATGAAAAGTTCATAATGCTATCCAAGCATTTAATGGTCCTAGTTCTTAAAAGTGACCTTGTGGGGTAGAGAGAGGAGCAGCACAGCAGCTCCTTCCAGCTGCACACATGGCATCCATCGGGGGCACAATCACGCACAGTCCCAACACCTCGGGCTCGGACATATGTTGAGTTTTATTTCATTCTTCTGACATTAATCCTATTCACCAGCTGTTCTGCCAGCTGCCACTCTCCGGCTTAAGGGGAGATTGCAGTTTTGGGGGCTCTGAGTACTGGTTTATCTTGGCTCCTCATCTCCTCACGAAGTTTTGATTGGATTTTTTTTCTTGCCCTCTTCATACTTCCAGGTTCCTTGAGTTGCATATACTTCCCAGCAAACACCCCCCCCCCCCATTTTTTTTCACATGATTATCTTTTGTTTTTACCGTCTTCGTGATGCAGATAAAGAGACTGAGACTGCAATTTGACTTTGAATAAGAGGGTTTTTTTTCTGCGCCTTCTATGAAGCACAGACCTGTGAATCTTCTCAAGTGGATGTTGAAGATATGCTGAAAAATAATCACAGAACATTTCTTATGATTAGCCTAGCATATAAACGTTGATCCCTCAAACTTATCCTGCTCTTTCTCTCAAGAAGGCATTTGTAAGAAATCACATCAATGAAACCTGCTTACCCCACAGTCATCTAATAGCATTTCTGTAGGATTAGCCTGGACATGGCCTCAGCCTGTACAGTTATGATTATTGACATATTGGGTCTGACATATTTCACATTTATGTGCATTGTCTGGAAGCATACTCAAGTGTTCTCAATGTCATTCCTGCTGAAGTACGACCAGGCAGTCTGCGAGCAAGGGCCACAATGAATTGATCATTGCTCACTGCTCACTTTAATAATTCAAGCCTGATTGCCACAGAGTGCCGCAGTAAAATGGATTGGGAGAGGTCACATGCTGCTCAGCTCAGGAGGTGAAGCCTCTTGGGGATGGTTAATTCATATATGCTTGATAGACACGTGTCCTATTTAGAGAGGTCAGGGTGCTGTGTGTGACTATGGCTTCTCCGAGTGGCCAGGTCAACACTGTGGGATTAACACATTGGTCAGTGCAGATAAAGGTAAAGCATGAGGGACATGTTTTCAGCCAAAGAAACCGGTGTGTTTAGATGCCTGCAGAAACAGCTCAAATATTCAAACATTAGATGCACCTTGTGTATAATGTTCACACCCAAAAACTGCTTAATTTGTAATAGTTTTGACCTGTGGCTTTCCGTCTCAAACACTGATAACTAATGGGATTAATTGATGTTAAATAATACAGTGAGAGCTGAGAGTAACCACAAAATATGAGCTCATCATAAAAGAAGACAAACAACTTCTTAGATACGAGTTTATTCCATGCATGTGAGTTACGATAAGCACTTAGATCCATTATCAGCCCTGGATTCAGTTTCCATAAAGCCAACTTCTCAAACTCCTGACTCCTATCTGAGCTTTGATATTTTAGGAATATCTCTCCTGATCTAAAGCCCCTTGTACGCACTGATGCTGGTTGAGGCATGAAATCATCATAAGTTAAAGAAGGGAGACTAAGAAGTAATGAAATAAGATAGGATGAAGAAAATATTGGAGCAGTGAGGATCTGCTTTTTCTTTAACCACAACCTCAGATGAAGCCTGTCTCATCCAGGTCCATACAGTATTTATAGCAACTGTTTACATGACCAAACAGGATAGTCTATGGGTGGCTAACAGGGATGTTCACCAAGTGGAAAAATGATTAGGTATCACTTAAAGAAAGCCCACCACAAGCTGCAGGTGCTCCATCAAACACTGACATGTCTCAAGAAGCTGGACCTTTTTATTTATGCATGCCAGCACTAGCAATTACATATTAAAAAGCTGATATTATTTAACGGAATCAAAAAGTCTTCTGGAAATGGTAGAGGTTATTAAAACTGTTGACAACGAGGAAAGGTAATTACTTGAAAATGAGCGACAACGCACTGTTGTGCTCAGAATGTTTTTTCCCCCCAGCTCCCTCTTTAGCGTTTGCATTGTGCAGCATCACCCGGGTGTGTAACCTATTGCGTTCCGATTGCTCCCTTGCAATTAGTGCCCTTTTTGTCCTCACTTCAATAACGCCATGATTATGGAGACTTCAGGAGTATTTGCAGCATCCAACAGCTGTTGTCTCAGGGACTACCGGCTGAATGACAAAAACATGTTTTCTCTCTGCATTTCACTTCCCTGCCTGCCTCTTGTAATTATTATGTTTTATTTGGTGTGATGATGGGGTCTTGTTTTTAGTGTGTCTGTGATTAAGATATTCAAAGGACTCCTTGGAGTGTGTCACAGTCATTTTCTTTTTTATCAATCTCGACTTTTGATTTGTTTCCCGTGCAGTGCAGAGTGGATGGGAAATTAGACGTCAGCCTATCATTGTCTGAGTGAGATTTTGAGAGTTTTAGAAATGTATGCATAAATTAGAGAAACATACTGTATCGCGTTCTAAACACCAGAGTCAAACTGAAGAGCTTTTTAAAAAAGCAATTTTATTCATTATTTTTGCAAATGAAACACATCATTTTCACACGTGGATCTGCTGGATAAACTATATGGTGTATGGATGAACTATACTATGAATACAGTGTCATCTAGAGGATGAAAATAACAGTAATCTGCATCATTTTGTGTTAAAGACAATGTGCTCACCTAATGAAGATGTGCGCAGTTATATCTCAAATTAAACTGATACTTTAAGAAAATGTTTTTCATTCTTCTGTTCTCACATTTATAAATTCACTGTTAATCTCTTTTGTTTACTTTCTACATTTTTTTTTTTTTCAGAAAAATGCAAGTTAGTTTAAGACAACAAATAACTCTTTACACATGTATCCCATAGAATGTATACAGACCCCATTTTACCAAACATATATGGGAGTATTTAAAACCATAAAAGTTGATTTAACTTCATACACATATTTTTTAACATGTGATTAGGCATTAATGTTGATTCACATACACATGCTTTTTTTTTTACTTTTAATGTAAGATTTGTCTTAACTTTAATTAATGTGATTATTTTCTATTTGGTCTAATGAAGTGGATTTGAGCGTCTCAACTTAGTAACAAAAAATTTCTAACTTAATGTTTTCTCAGTATAGTTTCAGAAATGCATATTTTATTCCCTGACAAATTAAAATGATTAATAAATGCTTCTGCACAAAGATTCAAGTTGAAACTTGACAAAGATTTTTAATTGATCTCTTCCTCTCAATCCTATACATTCCTCTTTGTAAAGGTCTCTGCATTCTGAAGAGGAAATTATTTATATGGTCAGTGTCAGTTGATCATTGATTTGGTAATTACATGTTTCCCCTTGAGGCTGGGACAACTGATATACAAGGCCAATGCTAAAGGGGAAGTCTCTTAGTCTGTTATCCATGACTTATAGCTAATTTGACTCTCCCAGATAGCCCTCTTTTCTCTGCCAATGGCTTTTCAACACAACAAACACTCAAACACAAGTATCATCTTTCTCCCGGGAGAATAGTGCACACAGAGAAGCTCAGAATGTGGTGGCAGACAGTTGAAACGTTTTCATTGCTGACAACACAGGGTAATAAAACACCCACTGCTGCATGTCGTAACAAACCATTTTTGTGCTCGCAGGCAGACACTGTCTTTTGAAACATGATGACATGTTTTGTTGCATCAACAAATTTAGCCGATTAAACCTTTTTTAGGCTTTAAAAACACTGAAATGTAAAAGTGAAGATGGCCTTTCTCCCCAATCAGCACTGTTTTTTTGTTAAATTTAATAAACACTGAACTTCACATCTCCATAGCTACTGAGGATGCCATTTGAAAATTAGTGTGTCATGAATTTTTAAGATCTACTTTATTACTGACCAATCCAATTCCAAAGTGACAAGATTTGATTTGTTTGTGACTGCATTTATTTGTCTATTTTGTGTTCCACTTAGTGATTTGAGGTTTTCTACAGTTTCCAATGATCATTTGAATTAACTGCTCTGTTTAGAGCTGCAATAAAAACATACATTAGCCAGCAACCTTCTCTTCGCTTCACAACCACAAGCATTTATAGCCAACGAGTACTCAATTTATTAAATATAAGTGTGAACAATGTACAATAAGAAAATTTTTCTATAAAGCAAAGTGAAGTTACAAGAAGTGAAAACTTCCTGAAAAAGAGAAGTGTGTCTATATTTTATGTCAGTGCTGTCAGGGCAGATTGTTGATTGTAACCTGCCTCACAACTGTGGTTTATACTGAACATGATATTCTGGCAGAACTGACTGCCAGGTGCTGAAAGCTCTGTTTATGTCACACATCAAGAGAGAAACATTCCTTTGTTCAGATTTATGAGGATCATTAGCTTTGTTTTTAATACAGTGAAAAAGCTGTAGTCTGATCTGGCCAACTCATCTGGGCTTTAGGCGTCTCGATCCATACACTGTTCACCCACATCAATAGAATTGTAGAGTACCTGCACAGAAAAGCTGTACACCAGAGATTACAGTACCGATAGCAGATAAACATATTGAATCTGGCAGTATTAACTCAGTGATGACTGCTCAGTTTCTTCCCAGTGCTACTTGCAAAAACCTCAAGAAAGGGTTCAGGGCTTTTTTCCCAGCTTTCCAGCACCAGCCCAAGAAGAGAGACAATGAGACCCAGACGGGCTTAGTAGTCCAAAAACCATTCCCCTCTCAATGGGAACACGACTTGGACACACACTCCAGTAGTTTTGTCTTGTATGTTGCTATCTGTACTAGCTACAGAGCGGAGGGGGTCTGTGCCAGGCAAGGGTCCATAGGGACCATTGGAATCGCTGGGGCTGGAGGAAGTTGGTCTGGGTCCAGTGGGGCGATCTGGGCTTGGTGACAAGCCAAGCTGTCTACTGCAGGGACGCTGGGAAAATGTAAATAAGAGCCTGATAAGGGCTATTGTTTTCATTCCATTCTCATCCCAGCTGAATGGCCTGCTCCCCAGCCACAGAGCATTTTATCTCGAGAGGGGGAGGGAAAGAAATGGATGGGGAGGGGGTGCGAGAGATTTAAGAGCCCCCACAGGAAAATAAAAATAAACTCACTGGACTCTTCTCTTGTTTAAGCTAATTCCCCAGTATGCGATGTCCTACTTTGAGAGGGAGGACAAGAGCTGCAAACTCTTCTTGATATTAAAAACTTCAGATTAATTGCTCTAAATAATTATGCTTTCCCTTTCTATCAACATTTGATATTAAATTAAATCTGCAAAGTGTGTCTCTTTTATCAAACATAATCTGTTATTTTACGGTGAATACACTGTGTATCAATTTCTGACATTCTCAATGTCATAACCTGACTGTAATTATTATGTTGATACTAACCAGTGTTTCTATTGGCATCTATAATTTCTCCAGAGAAAACAGACAGACAGGCATTTTAGGAACTGAAACAGCATTCCTCCTATTAATCTAAATTCTTTTGAAAAATAGGCTGTGGAAGCACGTTTTGAAAAAGACCAGACATCTGACTCATTTACTGTTTTCTTCGAGCATGCCTGCGCAAAAGTTGTTCTGCGTTCACCAAATCCATTTTTGGTTGCCTGTTTTGTCCGCACGGTTCGAACACTGAAAGGTGTTAGAGAGTTATTTTATAGACTAATCCAGGTCATTATTCACCTCTCCCAGGTGGAAGGCAGGGAGGACAGTGTTGCATTCCAGCTGTAGTCTCTCCTGTTGGAGGACTTGGCAGGTTGCGTCTGGCCCGGTGGAGGGGATGGAGAAGTGAGGGGGCGGCAGCTCTCCTGGGAGGGAGGTGGAAGGGAGGGGAGGACTGGAGTAGAATGGAAGCTGGCACCACATTATCTCCAACAGTTGGTGCATTCCTTAATGATCAAGTGCTGGAGGAGCATCTGTGATGAAATTGTGTGTGTGCATATGAGTGTGTGCGAGAAAAAAAGCATATGTGTGCTTATTAACATATGTTCAGTGTGTTTGTTTAATTCCCCTTCATACCACTTAAAAAAAGCCTTTTTCTGTGTTTTAGGGGAGAAAATGTCAATGTGTGAGTGTGGATTATGATTTGGAGGTTGTTGTTCTGGGAGAGGAAGCATCTCACCCCAGGGTGAGGCACATGGAAGAAGAAGAGCTAAGCTCTGCTACTCCCCTCTGCCCTTTACCCCTGTTTTAAGATCTGTGATCTTTGTGCCACGCAGGGAGTTAACACATACAAACACAAACAACACACACTGCTTTTTCTCTCTCCCTCTCCTAGGGTCAAGGGGACAAACTGTGAGTTGGGAATTGGAAAGTCAATAAAGCAGAAGTAATGTTATAATGACCCTGAGCTGAAGATGTCCTGTCGACCCCCATCACATTGGAGGAAGTGGACAATCAAACAAAATGGTCACTCTGCTTGATCTCTCTGAAACCCATCCTTAAACAAGGCCACAACAACTACTAACCCCCTGTTACTCCTAGTTCTTCTGAAGTCAGTGAGTTTGTCGGAGGGAGCAACAGAGTGTGGTTTGTGGAGGCAGAGGGCAAGGAGACAACACTTGTATACATTGGAAATTGCACAAATCCTTTCTGCTTTTGGTATCAACCAGGATAATCAGTCTTTAGCCCCATTTACCTGTGTGAAACATTGAATCGAGAACACATGGCATCAATATCCAACTGAGAGCAACTTCCTCTGTGGCATAATTGCAGAACATTAACCTGTATTCTTTTGTTGCCAGGGCTATTTTAAGAAACCATCCTCTGTTAGATGTGTAGTTAAACTATTCATTGGAGTGCTCGGGGCCATTGTGGTTATAATTACTGTGTCTCTTTGTTTTTTTTAATTCTCCCTGTATTGAGGCAGTTTTACAAATATTATCCTCAGGCACTATATGAAACTGGTGGACAATTTCACTGCACAGATGTTTTATATTCATCAAATACACAGAACATTATTTTTTTAATAGCCACTAATGGATTAATTTCAGTTGAACTCCCTGAATTGCTCCATACAGGATTTTTGTATCTTTAATTATGCTCTTAGGAGACGATGCATACTTGATGTCTTGATTTGGTTAATACAGGCATTTTGTGGAGATAGTACTTCAAGGTGGAGGGTGGCGGCTTCCTTGTGCTGCTGGTGTTTGATGGGAACAGGCTGACCCCTCAGCAGTGCCTGGATGGTGGAGGCCTGGGTCAGCCAGCCCAGTGTGTTCTTTATCAGCTACCCCAGCGACAGCATGGCAGATTGCAACCATTCCTCCTCTGATTCATTGTCTGCTGGACAAATGTTAATTGTTTTCATCATTGGCAGCTATGTGAACGCTCAGACATACCCACCCTCACTCCTTACCTCCCCCTTAATGTGCGTCTCTGCCCTTACGCTATCCTCACAATGCCTGCTTTCCTCCTCACCCCACCCTTGGCTCATCTCTCAACTGTCAGACTGACTCTCTTTTAATGTTCACCGTGCAATGTACTGCCGTCACAAGGATATTCTATTTCCCTGTCATGATGCACTAACTTTCTTTCATTTTCTTTTATGTGAATAGATGTAAAAACTACTAACATTCCAAGCAGTTTTGACAGTAGAGAAATTGTATTATTGTTGCAGTCAGAATTACATTTTGCTTACATACCATGTTTAAGATAAATGTCCTCAATATATTTTTTTTTATTAAATATAAAACCCTTTTTCTTTTTTCCTTTTTTCAGAATCCTCATGCATGGAGAAGCTTCTTTCTAAAGACTGGAAGGAAAAGATGGAGAGGCTCAACACTAGTGAACTTCTGGCAGAAGTAAAAGGTAGGAATACAATGAGTACATCAAACCATGCAAGTTTACCACACAAATACCACTTTAAGCCATGTTAACAAGTCCCTCATTCCTATCAGACAAGCATAATCTATGCACTGTATAATCTCAGAAACAGCCTTGTACTTGAAATAAAACAAAGGCCTTTGGCTGCCCTCCATTCATTTCTCTCCTTTCTTATCTTTTGTTGGAATGCCCTAATCTGTCCAAAGTGCTGTCTTCAAAATTCCACCCATTTAGACCCATTCTGTGGCTCTCTGTGCCTGTCAGTGCTTTACTGTGTTGTCCCTTCAGACAGTTCTGAGCCTTGCTACTCTGCTCCTGCACATGCAGCGTGTTCATGCCGCTCTGGTAATTGTTGAACCCAAAGTGAGCTTGACGCAAGCAGAGCACGGCCGAGCCGAGAAGGGAGAAATTTCAGCGGAGGCGGTGCGGAGATGCACAGAGTCGTCTCCTCACCGAGGCTGCATGTGAGTGGAATGTCTTGACTCTGGCAGTGAACGCCCTGTGCAGCGTATCAAGTGCAGCGCAGCAAAGCGCAACTCAGCACTCCCCCAAAATCTCTGTTTATGGCAGGGTGAAGGTGGGCCGAGGATGGGCAGGGCCGCTCCTTAGTCCTTAGTACTGACTGTTACTGAGAGCAGGAGTGTTTATACAGCACAGCACAATACCAGCTGGCTGATAACACCAGGCTGTCACTGGCACTTGTGAGCTGTTTCAGTAATTTCCCTTCATAAGATACGTCGGATCTTATTTTTATTTATTTATTTTTGAGAAATTATATCACTTAACACAAAAAGATTACACATCTTATGGTTCATCTTGGATTGGGCAGATCAGCCTTTGGTAAGAGGGTGTTTCAGGGCCACATATGCTGGTAATTTTTACAATTTCCCTAATTGTTTCCTTTAATAAAACATGTGCAACATACATAAATAAAACTGGTGTTTAGTTTTAATTACTGAATTACACTTTCGCCACTTGGAGAGGAAGGGAAAAATGCTGTAGAATGCTCTAATAAGTATATTCATTGGCAATAACCTTAATGAACTGAAGGATAAATCACAGCTTGGTAAACTAGATTCATTGTACCTGCCCTTGTATACTGTATGCCACTGTAGATCAAAGTGCACCGGGTGAAATGTTTAAAATGATTTAGCCTTTTGAAAGCTGGTCTGTTAAATTACAGGCAGGGCATTTCTTCTGTTTGATGAATGGGAACGGGAAGGTTACTTGGTGGTCTGTAAACAGGTAGGGAGACTGATAATAAACACTATGGCCTCTGTCTGTTGATGAGTTATGGAGACAGTCTATACACCACAGTTACCAATATAAATGTTTCTCCTATCACAGTGGCACCCTAAGATTTTTAATTAGCATGCCATTTCATATGACTGTAGATATTTCAAAGGGCTGCTTTGTGCTCCCCCTTACAAATGTCTCTCTCTCTGCGTTTGATGTCTGCCTGATGTAAATACGGGCAATTAAAAAGAAGCCCAGGGTTGGAGACGCACAAGGTCCGCCTAATTAAAACACAAACAAAGGTACCAAGTAGTAAACACCTTATGATTAAGATCTAAAGTGTTATGATGAATCAGAGGTTCCATTAATTGTTAGGTTAAAATCAGCACAAAAGGCAAACATGCCAGTAGGTTTAAATGAAAGAATGAAAGTATATGAGGAATAAAGGCTGACATGCAGATAAAAACTACAGTATCTGCTGGCAGGGTGGCCTTGTGTATTCTATGCTGATCGCTCTGATTCTTCAGCCAATTACATTGAGCACCTTTTAGGCTACCTTTTGACATTGTTCCATCAAAACCTTGAAAGACGAGTAATTGTGTTATTCCAAGTGCTGGAATTTGGCTGGCACAAACTGGGTGAGAAAATAATTTTGTCTTGTTCATAGAAACAAATAGAAGTAGAAGAAACCCCCCCCAACAACAATAGGTGTGACAGAATTTGACCTGAGGCTTCACCCATAAAAAGAAAAACATTCTTTTACTGCAGTGTTGTTCAAACATGCCCTGAATACTTTATCCTGTAGAGGTGAACATGCACGTACAATATACAAACAAAAGAAAAAATTGTATCAACAGCATCAGCGAGTTGCTTTTAAACCTCTGCTCACAAACATTTACCTCTTCCAGATGACACATCTATAATTACAGCTTTTGGCATGTGTTTCTGTGTGTTGGATGCCCTTTGACTAAAAGGTGCAAAGAGCGCCTCTGAAACAGGCATAGTAATCCAGTAGAGGGCTTGTGCTTCAGTCATGTAGAATGGTGTTATTAAGGGTTAATGATTTCAAATCTCTATCTGCTAAGCCTAACAGCCTTTTCTTGTATGCTGTACAAGAAAAGGCTGTGAGGCTTAGCATCAGTAGGGGCAGGAGAGTTTGAGTAGAAGCATTAGTGGCGGATTTCTTTTCACCAGTCAATTCCAGAGGTAACTGTTTGTTTTCATACCTGAGCTTAGCTGTCAATCTGCAGGAATGATGAGGAGGGAGATGAAATCTCCTGAACAAAACCACAGAGCAAGTAAGGGAGGCCGGCTGGACGGGCTCCAAACCACAGAAAGTTTCAGATAATAGGAGGAAGGAGGAGCGCGAGAGACAGCTATACAGAGAGCTTGAGAGAAATATTAGAAGCGGATACGTAGCCACATTCATAATTATATACCCAAATCCAATTTTTCTCTGAAACAAATTCAAAGCCTCTAATTTAATACGCCTCTAATCCCAATATATATGTGTGTCTATATATACACATGTATTGTGTCACAGACTGTATATATATAAATAAAGTATACAGTGTCCTGTGGAAGATAAGGTTTCTCTTTGTTGCATGCTTGCTCTGTGCAGGGTCTTTGAGCCTCATACTCAACAGAGCTGTTTAAGTTTCCCTGCTGAGTGCCAGTTTCCCGGCCCCCTGTTGGGGTGTGGGGGGGTGCAAAATGCTCAAGCATTTACTCAAACTGAAGGAAAATATGTAGTTACTAAATTGGAACACAAGCTGTATTCATTCTCTTGGAAAAAAAAAAAGAAAAAAGCTTAACATTGTACATTGGCGTTGAAATGGCAGCTTGAATTCTGAAGCGCAAAAATCAGGGCTCTTGCACTGTCACAATCAATTTGAGAATGGTGACTACATGACAGTGTTAGGGTGCACACAGACAGTCCTGTGGCAGGCAGATAAGTGGAAGCTGTTTAAGAGGAGAACACAGGGCAGGGCAGGGCGGCAGCTGAGACTGATTTGATGCTGGCCCTACCTGTGCTGGCTTTACCATCGCACTGACAGAAAGGAGTCCAGTGTGTGAACACAGAGCTCATATTGTTCAGCCATCTGGGTTTGCTTCAAAACATGATTATTCACTTTAAATTTAACTTTATTCTTAATAGCTTCCATAAAGTACGGTTGCAAAGACTTCGTAGAGATATCTGTGGACACTTTTGCATCTTTAGGAGCTGAATTGTGTATAGTAACTATGTCTTTTTACAACATGCTACGTGCGAATATTATTTTTTATTATATTTACTGAAACACACAAAAAATATACTCACAAACAGCACAAAACAGTGTCTGTCCAGTTACTCCAGTCAAAAATGCCTCAGTTTGCATTTTCTCCACAACACTTCAGTCAACTGTTTGCCCTGTGCACTCAGGTGAAATATGAGCCACAGTAAATCATTATTCCTCAGGCCACATTTGCCAGATGAATGTATGAGAGTGTTGGACTGTGTGTTTTTCTCCTCTAATGAATTGAGGAATTTAGCTTGTGGCAATGGAGGTAAAAAAAGGAAGTGCTGTTCTCAAGTGTGAGTGTGAGTACAGGATAAGGATAGACATTTTTCTGTTTGTATTTTGAATTATCATTTGGTGGCTTGTCACGGTTTGTTTAGCTAATGACGCCTAAAGTTGTCTAATACTTTTCAAGCAAACACACATTAATTGTGTTTTATTTGAGACAAAAATGTGGCAGATTTACAGATATGACAAAGATATACTGCCTTTAGAGTAGGAGCACCAAATATTCTATCTGTAATACAAAAGGACAGCCGTACAGTCATGGAAAAAATTATTAGACCATCAAAAGAATGATTATGCAATCAAATACTAACTCCTGTGTGTATCATGTGACAAAAACAGACAGAAAAGAAAACATGGAATGTCTAAAAGCACTGTTTTTGTCAGTATACTGCCATAGATATTTAAGAACTGATGTAACTTTGGTTATTATCAAGAAAACCAGAGAAAATGGATAGAAATCAGCTCTGAAATTAAACTCTTGAGATATTTTTGTTGTTTTCATTATATTTGTCCAAAGAAATGTACTTCAGTTGTACCAGGCATTAAAATGAGCAAGAAACTGAAGAAAACATACGGTGGTCTAATACATTTTTTGGCAACTGTATATACGTAAGGGTGATTATTTCAGAGACATGCTATGTCCATTTTCTCTACCTCTAAAAATCCTTATTTGAAGCTTAAAATGTCCCACTGCCCTTGCAAGATCACTTCTGCACTTAGGGCGACCTATGACGTTATGCCGTTAAATGTTATTGCAAACACTGTTGATTTTCATTTAACATCTAACAATGACTACAACCTTGCAAGCATCTTGAAGTATAAGCAGGTGTTTTAATTCACTCTTCTGTTTAATAGGCCTCATCCGCTTTTGGTTTCTCTTCAGTTTTATCACTCTGGTTGCTTATGATCTGGGCAAAATGCAGACAAAACTTAAGCATTGTTGATGTATTTATTCAACAAAGGCAGCAGTCTGAGAGCCTTTGAGAGCTCTCTTTTGCACAGTCCAAGGAAAAAAGAATATTCTGCTTGAGTTATGGCTTATAAAGGTAAAACCAATAAATAAATGTACTATGAAAAGAATGAGATAACATCAAAACCCATTTTTAATTGTAAGATTTACACAAAGCATGCTTTTGCCTAGATCACTGCCTCAAAGGCTTGAAGCACTTTGTATGGGCGAGACCTTGAAAACTGTGTAGGCTTTTTCTATTTTGAGGGCACCGGGGTCAGACTCATCATTACACAAGGCAACACGAGATGAATAAAAGTGTTGGAGAAAACCTTTGTTTTCATATAATAAGCCTTGGTACATACACAACTGCCACAGCGGTGAGATTCTTGGTATATTGCAGACTATTATAAACTCACATAATTATGTATTTAACAAAGAAGGGTTGTGGAGGTTTTCTTTTTTCTCTTCTGCTTCAGTGTGAGTTTCAAGATTACCAGCATTTCCTACCAAGTAACATTTTGAGTCTGTATCTTGGCTTAGATGAAGTATCTTGTCCAGTGTCATAGATAGACAGTGAAGTGCTGTAGCTTTCACATTACCATAATTATAGTGAAGAGTGAAGCTTCCTCCATCATCAAAATATTAATCTCTACCAGCATTCAGCATGAACAGCACAACCACAGAGGATGAAGTGTGCTTTTATTAATAACCTTTCCATGTGCCAATCAGATTAAAAAAAAAAAGTGTCTAGAGTCATTTAAAGAATTTTAATTCTGTAAAAGTGTCTAAAATTGCATTAGCTGCAGAAAAATATCTGTAAATACACATATGGACGTATATGCATCCTGAAGAAGCTATCAGGTTGCATAAAATGTAAATGGACTAAAAGTTTTAAGTTTGTTGAATGTAAGTAATTTTAAAAGCTGAAATCAACTTTTTAAAGCTAAGTCGGTGGGAGTCTCAGTGTGAAGTAGCCTATATGATCATATTGTATGTGAAGGGGCAGGGATTAAGAGTCACCGGTGCCAGTGGATGACATGTGCTTGAGTCCCTGCTCATGCTTGCTGTTGGTGTTTTATTGGCAAGATTAACAGCTTTTATTTCATGGCAGAGGCAGCAAGCCAGGTAAAACAGCTGTTGCTCATATTGTCCTGGTTGTAGGACATGGAGACACGTTAACACTATATTACTGGAAACACATATGGCTTTGTAGCAGTGCAGAACAAGCGCCTGTAGCAAGTGGATACCATAAAACTAGCTCTTGTTATTGTAGCGTGATTTCTGGCCAGTCCATCCACAGTGTGACTTTACAGACCCAAAATGAGATATTTCAGTCACATCCGACAAAAGGGAATTTAGTATAAAGATTGGCTTGTATTTTATGTTTCTGTTCACAAAAAAAAAAAAATGTTGTGGTTTTAAAGAAAGGTCTTGGGGTTGAAAAATTTAGACGCTAAAGAAGGTACCAATAGATGCCATTAGCTGCTATTCAGTTGGCTCTTTGTGTTTTTCTGAGAAAGAATGGACATGGGGTCAGATGACTGCAGAGTTCACACGTGTGCATTTACTCAGAAGCATGTACCTTTTATTGATTGAAGCAACATGCAATACACATCTGTGCACACTCATGTCTATGTACACACCTCAGGAGGGAGTAGAGAGAGCTTCAGCACGCAAGGCATTTAAGCTATGTGCGGCCTGTGTACGGATACAGCTTGGTACAATCGTAGCATTTAGACAAGTCTTAATTTACTTAGGATGGGCTTGAAGCATATGGAAGCATCCACAAAAGCTGACTGATAGAGAGACAAAGAAATTCCAGTCTTCTGGCGCTAAAAAACTCAATTCAGATCTGGTCATAATGGCTCAGCTGTCCTAACCAAAGGAAGGAAGAGAATAGGGTGCCTTGTGATTTTCCCCCTTTTTACCCTCACCCTCCCTCGCTTTTCTTCTTTTTTTGTGCCTGAATCTTTTATCTGTGTTATTCACTTGGGACTCTTCAAAGTAACAAGCCTCCTTCTTTTTCCCCGGTACTGGACTTGGAACCCAAATTAGAGACTGCTTGATTAGAGCAGAGAGGAGGGAGCCAAGAGAGAGGGAGATGTGGGTATTGGACAGAACAAATCGCACCCCTACAAAGTGCCTTTTATCCAGAGACCCCAAGGCTCAAATACCCCCATCCCTCCCCAAGCAACCATGGCTCTGCTTGTTTTCCTCTTATCATTTATTTAGTCACCCGTTGATGTTTTCTGCCCTACTTTGTGACGTTTAAAAGAGGCAGGAATCTCAAAAGGTGAATGCTGAATGAACTGAAAATGATCAACGCAGCTTCACTGTCTCCTTGTCTTATATGTCAATGTCTGAAGTTAATACAGTGGCCTAAGGGAAAGGGGGGGCAAAACAGAAAAAAAAAAAAGCAAGAAAAGTGCCATCGCAGCCAGACCTCTCACTCTTGGGATCCTTTTCCTGTGTTAGACTGGTATTGTCACACTGAGCCTCAGTTGTCTAACATGAGAATGTCACAACATGTTAGGTCTGGGCTGGCTGCTGGGGTTTATGTAGCGCCAAGGCATCTCTGGGCTGTCTGTCTGCCATCGGAAGCGCAATGTGAGGAGACACGTTAACGGGCAGACCCCAGCCCCACCGCTGTTAAAAGCCATGCAATATGCAGGAAACGGCCTCTTTTGTCAGCAGGCTGGTCAGACACAGACCACGACTCTCCTCTTCTGCACCACCCAATAAAAGTTTTATCTGCATTTTAAAGCTGATCCATAATTTAGAGCAGGAAGAAAGAGATTTTTACACTAACCAACAAAAAACACATGTGTCTGATTTTGTTCTGAGCAGTGTCCAGTCTCTAAGGTGAATTCTTTCACTGTGTAAAGTTACAGAATGTTTTGGTTGATTATAGCAAATTATCTGAATATAGGATGATTTCTGTCTGATATTCCATCATTTATTGTGACAAAAAGTGACAAAACAAAAAGGTCTAAGTTGCAGCGTGGTGGGCAGCCGGGACTTCCCACAGTTTAGCTTAACATCAAGACAATGGACCCTCTGTTAGCATTCTCTTGGTGTCCGGCAGGACTGTGGTCTCCACACTCACAGTGGCCCTTCAATAGACCATTAATTCCAGCCTTCATTTACACATGCATATCCATACAAACACAAAATACACCTTATTCACCACACAATCCAATTAATTTTTGCAATTCTGATTTTTTTCCAATAATTCCAACACTGACCTAGACAGGAGTCATCAGAAATGTGTAATTAGGCAGGCTGAGTGGGTGTCATTGAGTCCAGATGTTTACTTGCCTTATCAAGGACGCCAGCTTTGAGCCCAATGGCCCTGATCTTCACCTGGATGACGATGCTGCTTCTTTTCCTTTCTCTTCCTTTATTTTGATCTTTCTCCAATACATTCATTTGGCCTCTCTTTTTTCCCACTTTATATCTCCTTCCTACTACAGTATTGGTGGCAATGATTTATTGTGACAGTGACTGATCTTGCTGGTGACCCATAAATGGCAGCTCCTTCGTGGACACAACCAAAGGTTAATAAAATTGGTGCTGATTGTATCAATTTTACAGATAAGCCATTCACAACAAGTATAGTTGGGTGAATAAGAAGTCAATTCAGGCCTTGGAAACTGCACGCAGGCCCAATGAATAGCTGCTTTTAGGTGCTTTTTTTTCGTTAGGAGGATAAATGGAGAATTGCAGCTCTCTTCCATTGCAGCAGGCAGCGGAGGCAGAGAGAGGCAAACTGAGGTTCAGACAAGCCTGCCAGTAAATTGCCCTGAATGGGTTCTGGAGGTTGACAGGCCCTATTAAGACAAACGGCTTTCCTCATCAGAGAGATAAAATAAATCAGGTGTTTAGTCAAATTAAAATAGTTTGAGTGGAGAGGGCCCCTGGGAGCTCTCTGAGAAACTCAAGACAGATGTGGCCAGAGACGAGAGGAAGACACCCAGGAAAGAATTCAGCTCCTGCTGGCCCCGGGCCAGATTTTACTGTACTGTTATCTGGACCACTATGCTTTTATCCTTTTCTCTCTCTTCCTCTTTGCAAGCGTCTCTCCTGTTTTCCTTTTTTGTGTGTTCTCCCAGATCAGCTTGTCACACAGGAGTGCAGTGGGAGGAGAGTGAGTTACTGTCTAGCCTCTCACTGGCAATTATGTTGGCTGTGTAAGTCAATGGTAGGATCACTTAGCATTGATTAGGCAGAGGGAGAGAGCAGTGCAGCAGAGTCGCTCTCGATCACACACAGCGTGGACATGTGACCGTGGAGACTAAACCTACTGGTCTGCAGATATCCCAGTTTATTACTGCTTTTTCTGTAGCTATGCATACAGAGACAACACATATACTGACAAAACAAAACTTCAGAGCCACCGTGATACAGGTTTTTCCATCTATGGTCCTTGAATACATGTATGGTGTTGAAGCACTGTTGGTTTTTGACAGCGTTACAATCGCTTTTAGCATCTGCAAGGAGTTATCCTCTAATGTGTTGCTGGTACACTCACATGTTGAAAAGTTGTATCATTCGTAGGTCTGCACAAACACAGTGATTCTTAACACTTTCATTATGTTCACTCCTGGCACTTTTCTATAAGCTGCCACCTCAGTTTGACAGCTCCCTGCAGCTCTTTGTCTATGTGCTGGAAACAATTCCTTCCCTTTCTACAGAAATAGACAACTCCAAGCTGTGTGACCTTAACATTTCAAGTGAATTCACTGCAGTCGGTTGCTGCCATGTGGTTTTCTTTGTACTATACATTGCGTGTAATACAATAGCACAATATCATGATTGGTGTGTGTAACATGGTCACTTACTATATTTAATGTCATACAATGGCCAGGGTATTGTGTACTCTTTGTTCTCCCTACATCGTGGCAATTTCATCATGGCAACTTTAACAACTGCACTTGATTGATTGACTGGTTGAGTACTCTATTTCAGTTTTAAAATAAATAAAAATGTGACCAAAACAAACACGTAACTGAGGACATACAAGGTATCTAAATAACCTCCCCTAAACTGAAAAAGTCAAAGCTTATCACACCTGATTCAATTTTTAAAAGCTTCACTGATAAAATGTTGTACATTTCCTGAGCCCCTTGCTTTTTAAACAATATTGTAAATTTACAACTTGTTCTTCATGTTTTTACCCTTACATCCGTCTCTCTAGTTGACATACAGGAATTACTTTCTCTTTTTATTTTGATATTCGAAATATTGTCTCGTAAAAGAAAATGGTATAAACTCACTATATTGTCACCTAAATCACAAAACTGTATTGTCTGTGGTTTCATCAAAAGGAAATTATTAGATTCTTTATGATCATGAGAGATAATTCTTATGGCAATTTTTACTATCTAAAAAATAGATGTATAATGCTTTTATATGCCTTTCCCCAGATATATAAGCATGAACAACAATAGTTTAACAATGTAAAACACAAAGTGAGTTGATTTAACAGATCATGAGTTTTGTATAATATTGAATTATTTAATTTCATATAATTAATGTACATTTTAAAGTATAATTGCTAATCAAATCTAACACCAGCAATATCATCTTATACTCTTTCTAATTCTGCATCATTCATTCTTATTTTGGTCACTGTATTTCTGTGATAGTTTCCATATATTGTAAAAATCTTGTGTGTGTGTGTGTGTGTGTGTGTGTGTGTGTGTGTGTGTGTGTGTGTGTGTGTGTGTGTGTGTGTGTG
>JAPTGZ010000018.1:38107054-38127150 GCA_029814645.1 Fowleria isostigma
AAAATCACATAAGTTCTTACATTAATATCTATGGCATTGTACTGACAAAAACAGTGCTTTTAGACATTCCATGTTTTATTTTTTGTCTGTTTTAGTCATATGAAGCACATAGGAGTTCGTATTTGATTGCATAACCATTGTTTTTGATTAATTTTAGTGATCTAATAAATTTTTCCATGACTGTATATATTATATACTATTGAATGTATCTGTCCTGGATATATTTAATGTCAACAAAACACACATCTAGCATAAATTTTGTCACTATTTCATTTCCTATCTATCTTTCTTTTTGTTTGTTTTTTCTTTCAAGATTGCGAGACAACAGCAGCAACTTCTGCAGCAGCAGCACAAAATAAACCTCCTCCAGCAGCAGATCCAGGTCAGTAAATGTGTTTCTGTTGGCCCTTTAACACTCAGCAGCTTACACTTCTCACTTTTTTGCAGTACTGATTACTACAACATTTCTCCCTCTTCAGTGTAATTAGCGCAACACTGGTGTCACTATGAGCCAAATGTCTGCAGTTAATGAAAAAGATCAATAAAATTAGACATTAAAGTAAATATCATTGCTAACTTCTGTCCTCTGATCTTTTTCTTCTTTAATTTTCTTGTCTTTAATTTTTTTTGTCACACTACCATTCATCACTCTCATCAAATGTTAATTGCCTGTTGGTAATCGGGACGGCTTTAAAATATGGAGGAGAATAATTAGCACATCTTAATGAACAAAAAAAGGGGGAAAAGTAACAACAGCTAATGAGTCCTGTTGATGGAGAAGAGCTTGGAGGTGGGGGACATGAAAGCTGCTGGTAAATGCCTCTGAAACACATCAGTCCCAGAAGGCCAACGTGGCATGCTTTACACCACACAGAAACTTGCTGCATTATATCACGCGGCATTGTGTTCCCCCCCCCCCCCTTCGTTTTTATTAGTTTTTCATATTCAAGTGCTACAGTTTTGATATGCNNNNTGTGTGTGTGTGTGTGTGTGTGTGTGTGTGTGTGTGTGTGTGTGTGTGTGTGTGTGTGTGTGTGTGTGTGTTTTATGCTGTACAGTCAAATAGACAGACCACCCAGGCAGCACATAGCTGGATATGGCCAAACTGTACAGGGTAATCTAGGATTGGTCACTAACTCTGGTCAAGGCTAGAAGTCTGGATGCCTGAGTGAAGCTAACGTTATCCTGCTGGCTTTGATCGGTGTCAGGCACATCCTTCCCCATCCACCTCCTCTCCTTGTTGCTCTTGCTGACAACTCCCTTCTCATTTAACATTCGCTTCCAACAAATTGTTCCTACAGACACAAAGCCCCAAAGAGTTTCTTTTTAACGAGGATTCTTTATTTATATATTTTTACTTTAGTTTTGACCAAGTCATAATATTGGCAGAGAGTTTGCCTTTAAAAGCAGGTATTATATGACACACACACACATATATTAACAGACATATTATAACAGGGATTCAAACTTTTTTCAGGGGCCACATTCAGCCCAATATGATCTCAATTGGGCCGAACCAGTAAAATAACAGTGAGAAAAGTAAAATTACATTAGAATAATGTTTCCATCTATAAACTATCCTTTAAAAATGTGAATAACATGAATAACTTGAAATACAAAAATAAGTGCAATTTGAACAATATCATGTCTCAGTTTATTATTTACACATGTTCATTACAACTTATATATCACAGTGGATCTACAGATGCACAAAACATTTAATAACAGGCAGAATATTGGTAAAAATGCACTTTTTTTCCTTATACATATCAGTTTATTCCCTTTTTTTGTGAAAGAATAGTTTATAAATATCAACATCTTTATGTAATTTTGCTTTTTTACACTGAAAAAAGAGAAAATTTTGGTTGTTATTATTTGTAGGAAATTCTGATAGTATTTTACTGGTCTGACCCAGTTAAATTGGTCTGTACATCCTTGATCGTTGATATCTTCAGTGTCATTTATGCATTTTACAAATTCATCCCACTGGTTGGACTGGACCCTTTGGCGGGCCAGATTTGGCCCTTGGGCCAAATGCTTGAGACCCCTGCATTGTAACATTATGTTATATGTGTATAGTCCTCTGCAACACATAACTGATTTACTTATAAAACACTAAAATGCTCCTTTCAAGGCGTTTTTTGCAACAGAAAGGCTTTGCTCTCAACATGTTCTTAAGAAGCCTCTAGTCTGGACAGTGAACAGTGTGTTGGCTAAATGATGCTATATTCGTCTCCCCTATTGAGAGGCATGGGGCATGATACTCTGTCTAGAAAACACTCTAAAATGAAGTACCATGCACAGTGCTAAGGGGCTAGTATCATGGAGGGCCCTTTACTCATGCCCATTGAGCATGAGGGCATAGCCCTAATGCATCTCACTTATAGAGACCCTTGCTTTCATCACAAAGATAAAGGCAAATGATACCTGAAAATTCCTCTTGATGCATAATTTTGCAAGAGGGTGGGAGTCAAGTGTGTATGGGAATACACTTTTAAATATCCATTTCAAACACTTGAACAGAGATACAAGTAAACTCTTTTCTTGCACATCCCAAGCAGCCAGTTTCTCCCATGACTAAATGTACCACAGATCTGCCCCGATAACATCCCATCCACAATTAAACAAAAGAGTCCCGTGTTCAGACCATCTGTTCCACTGCCCATCAGCCTCTGTGGACTGCACACAGTTCACTACAGCCACAAACACCGATTTCACTCAAGTTTCAGTGTGCGTGTTATTGTTTATCCAACAAGAAGTCCTTAAATGTGGATGGTCCTAACCTTGAGTAGTTCCTCATTATGTCTACTGATGGCCACTTTTGTCAAGTTGGAGAGGAGATAAAAGAGGCAGGGCCAAGTTAGTGAGGCATTTTTGTCACTCATTACTGCTGCCTTTTAAAACTGTCCTGGCCATTTTTAACAGCCTGGTCTTCAGTAGCTCTGTAAATAAGCTTCCAGTCTGTATGTCACATGCGTAAGGCAAAGTAGAAAGCAGTTTTGGAGGATTGAGTTACTTTACTAATAGCATGGAGAGCACTAACCTTTATTGGAGATCCTACTGGTCATCAAAGCCCTTCTGTTTTGGCTCCAGGGAGAAAACCAACAGAAACCATTGATATGAGACTTCATGCTAAGGTCTTGTATTGATGATGTACCTGTGCACATCAGTGGACATTGTAAACTGTCCAAACAGTAAAACCCTGGGGACCGTAACCGGAGACTGTTGTCGGCTGTATATAGTGTTCTTTCAAGGTGTTTTTTTTGCATGTGTATTGAATCTGTCAGAGCTTCAGAACAAGGCTCCATGCAGTTTAATCAAGTTTCCCCTTTGAATAGCCATCTATCTTTTTATCCTTTCTCATCATTCTTACAAGAGAAGGAAAGAGATTTAGTCTTTGTCCATTGGGATTACAATGTCACTTGTTTTAAGATAGCAGATGTTTTGATTGCAGTGTTAGGGGCTTATCAAAAGTTAAAACCCAAGGCTTTGTGCCTTTTTTCTTCAGCTTGTTTATATTTCTTTAGTCTATCCTCATCATTGAAATCGTCTTGGCACTAATTCAATCCCAGAGATTAACTCAGAGTTGATTTAGTGGGAAATTTGACACACCATTCAGGAGTTTACAAGATGTGCCAATTGAACATATATATTAACAGAGAACAGGTTTTTCCCATAAGTTACTTATCTCTAGGAGCCTGTGTTTGGGCACTGGGATAAAAGAGAATTAATGAATGCTCTGCGCTTTTAAAATGTCTTTCACTTTAGCATCGTTCAAGCACACCTAATACATTTCTGTTTTAATGCATACTTTATATCTACTTCCTGTTGCTTGTAATCAGTGGGTAGCTGAACAGCCTCACGTTGATGGTTGACTCGTTTTTGGCTGGATTGTTCTATCATATGCATTTTAAAATATCATATAATAGTACAAATGACTCATCACAACTAGCTAGATACTTTAGTCACACATAAACTAAATCTGTATTCCTGAATGAAAAAAAAATTGTCTTTATTAAGCACTCCTGACAAGGCGGTTGTGAACTGATGGCTCCGCTGGGTTCGCATGGCCTTTAAATGTGATGAAAATCAAGTGAAATTGAAAGAACAGTGTTCTGTCCATAGCCATGCCTCACCTCACGTGGTAACGACCCTAGTTCATGCATTCCTCAAAGATGGGTCTTTAGATATGAGACTCGGTTTGACTTTCACACGCAGATCCTCATGCACAAGCACAGAGGCGATGGCGTACAGTACACAGACACACAGGGACACGACGCACCGATACACACATCAAGAGAATAAATATTGGCTGAAAGGTCAGGGTGAACTTTATCTTCACAAACAGGCTGTAGAAAGCAGAGGTTACCTAGATGAAACAGAGGGACACTTTTAATCTAAAACATTTCATTTGAATGTCTGTTTTTTTGGACAATTATAACAACGTCATGACATTGTTACTCATCATTAGCTTCGGCATTGATGTGCCAGCTCCAAGTACTCCGAGATCCAAGTTCTGATAACAACTTTCTATGGAGGACACTTTCGACCACTGGATGTTTTTTTCACACTTGTTTTCGAAACCCTGTTTTTCAGATGATCTTTTCATCTCAATGATGTGCTGCCATTTCTTTCCCTTTGACCTACCTTTCTGTCTCCACATTCCCCGGCTTTAAGCTGCGTCCTCACTATATGTACTGTGAACGCATTATCTGTGCCTCCACATCCTACCTTTAACCTTATGTCCGCAAATACAGAGACACACACAAACGCTGGGCTCATGTGTGATTATGAGAAGCTAGAGATGAAAAGAGAAATGGCCAGTATATTGTTGTCCACTGTGTACTTCAAAGTCTTAAAAGCTTCCTCACATGTGTCTTTAATGGTGAAAACAGTGGGGGGACATGCAAATGTTTAATGGCTAGATGCTAAAGGTTCCAAGATTAAAATGTAATTACATCAACATTAAGCTGGCTGCCATTTAGATAGATACTTAGACCGTAAATCATTTATTTTTAGATATGGCAGATAAAAAAACAGACCAGTGAGAGAATATACATGTAACTCATTTGACATATACACCAGTCTGTGAGATAATGATGGTACTCTCACATTGAACCATCACTTATAATTATGATCCTCTTGCTATGTCTACCTAAATGTTATTTTGCCACAATATACAGATACGATTAAAAAAATTTATTGGACATTGAAAGTCATCAAAAACAATAGTTATGGATCAACTACTAACTCCTGTGTGTATCATGTGACTAAAACAGACAGAAAAGAAAACATGGAATGTCTAAAAGCACTGTTTTTGTCAGTACAATGTCATAGATACTGATGTAACAACTTATGTGATTTATTATCAAGAAAACCATGGAAAATGGATAGAGATCAGCTCTTTAATTTAAACTTTTATTAGCTATTTTTGTTGTTATCATTACATTTGTCCACAAAATTGTACCTTTAGTTGTACCAGGCATGAACAATAAATTAAAGAAAACATAGGGTGGTCTAATAAATTTTTTCCACGACTGTAGATTCCAGGGTAAAACTTCATTAGAAATGTCTTAACTAAGCAGCACTTCATTAGTTTAAATGGATTGTATATAACACCCAGTGGGGGTAAATGTACATAAAATGTTCTAGCCAATTTGCACATATTATTATATACATAGAATAACATTCTATTTTTGGAAAGGGGGAAAAAATTCTGTACAGTGGTGTGTTTTTGCCAGCTATACTTGACTTTCCAATTTCTTTTCCTTATGTTATAAAGAAAACAGCAAATTCACAGGGGACCGCTCTGTAAAAGTGTCTTCTGCTTTCAGTGCCGGTGCCTACCCACTTCAACATTTAGGTTTTGTGTAAAAAAAAAAAATATGATTCAGTTTTTTCAGCAGTGGTATTATTTTCTTTTGTTGCACCGAGAGAAACGTACATTTTGCATGTTATATATGTATTGTTCCCTCCCATCAAACATACAACTTAAGATAGAACTTTTACAGCTACTGAAACTTTGTATCTTTATTATGCAGGATTGATCGAGTTATGTGAGGCATCTCTGAGCAGCAGCCAGAGTGATACAGCAAAAAAACAGAAGAAATTCAGCCGTGGCTGTCGCTGAGCATGCAAAGACATTTTGCATTTTTGCTTAAATGCCATTTGAGTGTGATTCAGCAGTACGATTAGGATGCTTGGGGTCATGATCCTGTTGGAACATAAATCACCAAACTGGTTCGAACACATTGTAAAGCTGTTTTCCCACAACTTGCCTTCCACTGTTCTTTCACGGTTCCCACACAGCCTAATAGTGGTACATCAGGCTCAGCAGCAGGAGCCGTTTTATCATTTCTAAATCTGATATGTGTGATAAATTGGCTGTAGTGAGATGCATTCATAAAAATTGGCTTTTATTATTATTAAATAGAATATGCATGTTTTTCAAAGGCAAATTTAAATACACTGCTTCTGTGTGGTTAACAATTTAGGGAAGCAAAGGCTCCAACACTGCAGCATTATGGTAAATATTGTAAATCAGACAGATGAGTTTAAATAAACACAAGGCTGTATGGTAATTGCACAAAGATAATAGCGCTAATTTGTGTATTCTCAGATGCTTTTGTTGTTTTCCCGGCACAAATGATTTTCTCAGTGTGAGACTCTTATTAATCTGCTGGCAAAGAGGGGAAAAAAAAAAAAAAAACCTCACAAAAATAGACATTGTTAAAGAGAATGTGTAAGTCCCCTAATTAGCACAGCTAGATTGGAACTGTTAGCATGATAATAAGAGAATAATAGAGCAGGGAAATGATAATGCGAGTGTGTGTGCTTAAGTGTGGAAGTGTGTGCTGCTGTGTGCACTCGCGTGTCTGTGCCTGTATGGATGATGTGCTGCCAGTGCTTTCCCTTGTGTTGAAGAGCTCCGTGTTAGCCTGCTAGTAGGATTATGTGGGGGGCATTAACAGCCTAGTCAGACGGGTTTGGCTCCCACCCAGGGAGGCTCAGTCCAGCATGTTCATCCTCCATTTAAGGAGACTGTTAGCTGATGAAGATGTGCACATGCAAGACCCAAGATAAAAGAAAGCAGTGACCTGACTCATTAGCCCCTGTGATTTAATATATTGACACTTGGATACAAATAATTCCATTTAGTGGACTCTATTGGTGGGGGGGAGGGATCAATTTAATTAGTTATGAAATGTGACCACTTGTCAGGAAGCAGAAGAAATGCTGACGTTAAATAAAGTCATGCAATTTAAACAATAAAGCCATCGCCACCCTGTTAAAACTTAATGTTGCACAAAAGGTGTAATAGATACAACCTCAGCAGTGGCAGTGATGGTTTGCAAATGGAGCTAAGTGGATGAACATTTAGTATGGTAATGTAACTGGTCTGAAAAACAAATCCTTGCTGTAGACAGTAGATATTAAATGGTCCAAGTCTGTTGGTTTTGTTAGATACTGCCTTCAGGGCAAACTAAAGAAAAAACTAAAGATTTGTCTGTATAAAACACTCTTTACTTTACATAAATGTAAAGCTTTTATATTGATGTGCACTTGTAATGAATAATATTAGTAGATTAAGTATCAAAGCATAGCCAGATCAATCTCCCTTTATCAAAATTTAACAAAACATTAGTCTTAACATTGATTACAAATCATAATACACGTGCTGTCTTTGCCACAGAGGTAAGAACATTCACATGTATGTAAACCTGGATCCATTATTGCTGTAAATTGCACAATAAAACCCGTTTTTTGTTTAATTGCTCTTTGTATTGAGACACCTCAGCAGTTTAAGCAGTGATAATTAAGAGGCTCCATCTGAGAGGTGCTATTTGAACGGCTGTAATGTGTGATATCACACCTGAGGGTCTACTTAAAATTAGTCACCTGGGGGGTTTGTAAAGCAGCCCGGGGATAGGATAATTTATGGCATGAACTTTCATCCGTCTCTCAGTTGTCACACGTGAAGAACAGATCAACACAAGGCAGACGATGACTGCAGCGTCACACAGAGCAGCAGGAAAAACACACCTTTTAAATCAATCAAGTGATAAATAATCCTAATATGAACATTTATATTTGTACAAATAACGTGACTAAAGTACTATTAATAGTCTGTCTCATTATCACAATAAATCACCTGTTAGAGACTTCGTGTAGCTCCACAAACCTCCACCTACACTTTACATACATTGTATCCCAACGCTCCAAAGAAAAATATCAGCTGAAGGAAAACACATCCTCCAGTGTAATGTTGATTTACTTTCCTCTCCCCTTCTCTGCGTGGACTGTGTTTTCTCTGCTAATGTTGTGCAAACTGTTTTGTCTTTGCGTTGGCTTTGCGTGGCCATCGTCCTCAGCAGTGTGCACACTAGCACGGAGAAAGAGCTGCATTAATAGGATCTACTGTGTACGGGCAGCCGGCAGGGAGAAAGGGGCGCGTGTTTTCTTAGGGCTGGGGTGGCAAAGCAAAGCATTCAGCCCATGGCCGATGCAAAAAACAGGAGCTTTCTGTTTTTGGGACCAAGGAGAGTCCAAGCATTCCCCAACGGAACACAATGAATGAGCTATTTTGTCTCGGCAGTTTTTTTTTTTTTAAACACAAACAAAATTGTCGATTTTTTTGTTTGTCGCTCTTTTTCCATCACGAAACCCCTTTCACTTGTTTTTCTCTCAAATAATTTCCATCTTTTTTTTTTAAAGCGATTCGATTTCTACAGAGACATCATTTTACGTCTCTTGTTTCATCTCCTGCTAACTGCTTTATTTTTCCTGCCCGTCATTAGGTGTGTGCATGATATCTGAGCATGTTTGAAAGCCTAAACACACTCCAGTCTGTAATAAAGTTGCCCCTCCTAACAGGCCTGCTCTTTGCTGAACAACAGAATGGGCTCCGTTGTTTTCCGCGGGCCCCAGCAGCTGGGAGGTAACGGCGAAGACAGAGGCTGCGTCTATAGTTGGAGGACAGGACAGAGGGGCAACCCAGCCCAACAGTGTCCATAATACCATCACACATATTAGGGGTGGTCTTCTCTTTCACAGTCACTGCATCAGATTCCCTTTGAAACTGTAAATAACGGTTTGCACTAAACTACTCCATAAAAGTTTATTTAATTATACTGTGTTCTTTGAGTGAATGTGTTTTTTACAACAGCTGACATTGGACAAACAGCATTTCCCTGCAAAGTGTTGAAGCTGCTCTATTTCAGACCTTTACACCCATATTATTTCATAAGCCTCACATACTTAAATCCCTCAATTTCCCACTCCCCCCTACCCTGTTGACATCACTCTAGCTCACTATCTGACCAACCCGTGTCCAATGTTCTTTAGACTCTCACTCGGCCCCCTGCGATGAGGGTCCGAGGCATTTCACTTATTCTTATTTCCATACAGTGAAGGATGTACACGCAGGATAATGATGCCAGCCCCAAACCCACTTGTGGGTTTGTTTATGTCTGTTCTCTCCTTTCCCGTCATTACACATGCTGTTTGAGGGAGCCCCAGTGGGTTCGACCAGTTTACTGCGAACCTTAATTTTATGGCTAGACCTTGAGAGAATACTTCCATGTTTGCCCCCACCCTGCCAAACAAAAGCACTCCTATTCTTTATATTATTAAAATAGTCTCTATTCAATAGTGCACACGGTTTCTGGCAGATATATTGCTGTCTTTTTAAAAACAGTTCTGATATCAAATTTTTTCTGAAGCTTAAAAAACATCTTTTAAACTTAGACAAATGAAAAGAAAAAAACATATTAAGGTCTGATATTGATATTTGCTTTTCATACAAATTAAACTGCTACTTGCCTTTATGGATACATTTAATTAAAACTTATTCTCAGTACAGAATTTCAGTTAATTAATATAAAACACACTCTGCGTTTATGTTGAATTAATTTTCTGTCACGTCTACTTGCTTGTATTTATAAAAGTAGAAGTTTTACTTTTTTCCCAGCCTATTTTTCTCATTTTTACGTGTGAAGCTTTTACTGTCTTTCCTACAACGTTTAATCCAGACACTACATAAAATTAGAGCAGTGTGCAGAAATCCTGTAAATACCAAACAGTGAATGTGAGCAAACACTCGCCTGCATTTTTTTTTTCCAGAATTCCAAGGAAGTCAGGAGTGATGAGCTGGAGTGGAGGGATTTGGAGCGGGGTGTGTTAGGCAGGTCAGGGGGTTGGACTAGCCTGCTTTCAAGCTCCCGTCGACTTAATATAGACATATTGGAATGGCTCTTTTCCAAGGAGGCTTGTTTTACTGTGTAAGGAATTAGTGGAACAAGAAGTCATCTATTGGTTATTCCCTCTGGATGGTCTGACCTCACTCAAGTGTCTGGGTTTGCTGCGCTTTATCCTCAACAGCACTTTGTATAATACACACAGCCATAACTGATGTGCAGCGTCACACTGAAACCTGAGTCCTCCCTACAGCTCCACAATTTAAAGAAAATATTATGGGACTCTTTTTCTCCAGGTAGTGCTTACACACCTTCAAACAGAATTATATTGATCTTCAGCTTTAGATGTCAGTCCTCGGCTTTTGTCGGAACGAGTGCCGTACAAGAATTTCAGATGCAGGAAGGAAGTAAAGAGAAAGGTCAGAGACTTGACCAAGACAAGGGTTCTTTGTTGTTGACCTGAACCTCTCCATTGTACTTGCCCTCCTCATTTAAACACGCTCATGTCCAGAGCAGACAAGCAGGAATAATGTGCTTCAGTCTAGTGGGTGGTAATATGGAGACCTTTATTTAGAGGCAGAAGTCTGGAGCATCAAAGTCTATTGATCTATTTGTCTGATTACCATTAGCCACAGACAAATCCAAACACCATCACATCTCTGCTGGATCAATGTGTGTGTCTGCCATGCATTGTGGCAACGTGCAACTGTCTTCAGCGTACACCTGATTAATGATAATAATAAAAGGGGAACATGTACTTAAAGATCAGCGGCTGATTGTTTCATTCAGGGGCCCAGGAGTGTCTCCACTGCCTGATTCTTCCCCCTGGTTAGGCTCCAGTGCAGTGTTCACCCAGCGGGCTATGTACACAGTGGCGGGTGTTAAACACATCCCGCTGCCTAGTGTCAGTTTTACTGTGTGTGTGCCGCTGTTGGGAAGAAGCCAGACTTGCCAGCTTCCTCAAGATCACTTTCCCTTGAAATGGATCACAAAAGGTGATTCTGCTCACAGGCGTTTGGTGTGCTGCTCAGTGGAATGCAGCGGGGAACAAAGTGTGAACTATCAGTTCTTACAGCAACAGCTGGAGTCAATCCTCACTGGGTGAAATTACAGAACCCCTCCTATGGAATATGTGAAAAAGAAGGGTAGTGAGAGCTGTGGATTTGACAGCTATTAAAGTGTGGAAGTAATTTTATTTAAATGAAAGGTTAGTGAAACTTGAGCCCTCCTCTAAATGACTATTGACAATAGTGATCTCCAATGGGAATAGATACTTATAGAACTGAACATCATCATTTTACAATTGAATATTAGCCTTATCATAAACCTGTAAAATAAAGTAAGAACTTGTATTGTTGTAAATAATTTAATAAAATACATGAGAAGGTTACAAGACTCTCGTAGAAAATTAATGCAAATTATACCCGTGACAAGCACCTGTGAGAAGGATGTTAAAAGTTGTCAAGTGGTAATTAATATTGGTATTAGACCCAGGATTTCACTGGTCCTTTCACGATAATAACTATAAAACACCAGAGCTAAAGAGACAGATGTTTGTCTTTTTACCCCTGCATATTTTTCCCTGTTACTACTGTCTGATTCTGATATATTAAATGTATATTAGGAAAAAAGAAAAAACTATTTTTCACATTTTCCTGTTACTATGTCTGATTCTGATACATATATATATTTGTAATAAAAAAAAAAGAAAAAACTTTCCTTCATGTAGCACGTAGTGAGTCAGGATCAGTGCATGGAAGTGTAAGGCGGATCAGAGGACAAGGCAGCAGGGGGTCTGGAGGCCTCCTGGGTGCTTTGTACAGGCTATAACAGACAGTGAGGAACATGGGTGTTGACAGGGGCCCAAGTGAGTGCAGTAATGCCCTGTACATCTCTATTTGCACTCAGTGTTTTGTAGCGGCTTGCTTGTGTGTTGCGTGTCGGCTGTATATCTGTAAAAAAATATATAACCATTCAGGGTTTCTAACTGGTGCAAATAGAATCAGTCCCTAATTTAACTTAATTCACATATTTAAATAAATATAAAATGTTGATAAAATGTGTATAATATATATATATATATATATATATATACATATATATATGTACATTATGCAGCAAATCTGTCTTTTGCTTAAAAATAATGTTGACATTTGATTATGACTAACCATAAAATAACAAATACGCTTATCTAGTTGTGAATTTAAAGGTTAATACAGTATGAGCATATGCGTGTGTCCAATCTGTATTTTACGTGCTGGGAGAAATAAAGGGAACCCTTTCATGTTTCTTCTGTATTTTATACCTTGTGTATTTACACATCAGAGAGGAGACTGTCTGAGCAGTTTGATTCCCCCTCTGCGGTCAGACTGGCTGAACCATTGTGAAGTTGAAGTAGTGTCAGTATTTTATAAAACAAGATCAATTTTAAAATGGCTTCAAACGATAAAACCACAAAAAAAACCAAAAAAAAATAAATTATATTAGATTCTCAAATAATAAAGACTAAAACTGATTAGTTTTTTGTTTATTATTATCTTTTGCAGTTTCTGTATCATGCAATATAATAACGCAAGTAGGCTCAATTTATCAACTCCCAGTGTCTTGTTGAGAATGAAACAGATTGCACGCTGGCCTGCTACAGACTTCATCAGGTCATATGAATTGATGATACATGTTGCAAGGCAGCCGAGTTCCCCCGGAAACCTCTGTTGGAGCGCATACTGGCAGAGACGGGGGCCTCAGCCAAGTCTGTCTGACTGATCACTACAGATGCTCCTCTTCAAGTATTCCGAGTCAGATCCTTAGTGCTGGGTCTTAGGGGACAAACAATAGCACCTGTTCCTCATAAGATAGCCCATTCATGTATCTTTAATGAAGCCTGAGGGCAGATGGTGTGAAATGACATTATCCAGTACTTAGCAATGCTAAGACAAAGGAAGAGCAGTGCCAGCACAACAATGCCGCCGTATTTACGAGGAGACGAGAGGATGCTGCCCAAGTGCCCCGCTCACATCTGCTCCACTTCATCCTCCGACTCCTCAAGATCATCTTGGCAGTAGAAATCTCCCTGGCATTCAGCCCATATATAGATGAACTTGAGAATAACTCTTAAAGGAGGAAGGCTGTGTTTGTAGTAAACCAGGAGAGTAAAACACATGTATACAGATACACTCACATACTATCTGCTTTTTTTCACTGAAACATACTTTCGCATTTTTTCTGCTTTAACAGTCAAATCGAATAAAAAAAAAAATCCTGTGGAAAATGTTATAACAAGCTCAGCCATGGTGCCAGCTATTAATTGACAGCTCAACTAACCTTTACTATTTGTTGCCACCTTGAAGCTCCTCAAAATTTGATTTGCCTTTCTCTTGACATTAGTTGCCGTAAATTAAACTTTAATGTGTGGAGCTCATTACTGCAAATCACAGCCATTGAAACTCAGTGCATTTACTTCTCCTTCAATGCACATTTACACTCTGTCTTGCCTCGGTGAATCTTGTATATTCTGCTCAATTTTTAAAAAATAATAATGGTAATAAAAGCTGATATCCCATATTAAATTATATCATTTACTGTTGCTGGAATAAATACGATCAAGCATCTCATGCCTCTTGCTGATGTCTGACTGAATATTATTCTGTATACATCTCTTGAGCAATTAAATGATTATAATTAATTGGATTAAATTAAAAGCAACTGAATTATTAGATGATTTGATTGAAACGGTTTTTATATAGTGAAGGATTAAAACTGATTATAACCATATAGTATATTTGTTTCCTTGTGTGGAGAAGCGGGTTGCCCTTCTTTTCAGTTTGTTTTTTGTTTTAACATATAACTACATTTTAGTCTGATCAGTTTTTATATTATCAGATATTTAACCTTCCATTTTACTGAACAAACTTGCTGTAGCCATAGAGTATTTAAGGGAGTTTTGGGAGGCCAGTGGAATTTTTTTTTATCTGAGCAAGATGACGTATAGAGCAAGAGTTGAAAATAAAATGTTTTGTGACTGAAATGCAGTAAACTTTTGGCAGATACTGGTTCTGGCAGAAATCCGATACTAGGCAAAGATTACGTGTATTTTTTTTATTATTATTACATAGTGTATCTCATAAAATCAACAAAATAGATTCTTTTTTTTTAAAAGATTTTTTGTAGTGTTCATTTACCCACTAAAATTTTTACAATACACACTCCTAAATGCAAAACTCAAATCTGAGACCGCTTTAATTTACTGCTGATGCATGTTAGTTAATGTTACTTACACACTGCTAACACACTTGGCTTGAGGGAGCCCTTTTCTGCCCCGTGACTGCCACACATTCAGCAGCAGACTCCATCTGGTTTTACAGTCCAAATACACAGACAGAGAAAAGCTGTGTTCCCTAGTGTCCCCCCGCCTGTCACTGGCCCTACCTCATGTTGTGACATTAATTATTGTGTTTTTCCATATGTTCCATACATGCAAGGCCAAGAGCCATCTTTCATCCATTCAGCCTGGAAACTTGGAGCACAAATCCCTATAAAGCAATGTTTTATTTAAGGTCGTTTGTCGCAGTCTCCTTGGCCATTTATTTTTTTTCAGCAACAGCACATTTTACAGAATTACTTTTAGAAGAATTATATACTTTTCTATTCTTCTATAATGCACTTTCTGCACTTGCACTTCTGTAAAAGCTCAGTAGACATAAAATGCTTCTATTTATTTAGTTTTCAGTCTAGCTCTGCACCTCTGGACAGATCAATAAAGTAGTTTTAAGTAGGTTTAGTGTGCTAGCTGTGAGAGAAACTAGGCGCACCTAGTCCAGTAAAGGGTCTACAGGGGGAGTCGAACAGGCTGAAAATGTGGAGATCATAGCAGACCTCAGCCAGAATATGGGGGGAGAGTCGTTGCTCAGAGCAGGTTGATTTCATGCCCCAATGCAGCGGCAGTAATTGCACCCAGACCCGTTTTATTGCAGGTTGATTTTAAAGAGGGATGAATGGAGAAACATTCTGTAAAGTGTTTATTTTGGGGGATGACCTTTATTAACCCATTTTCCAGGCAGGTTCCCCTGAGGTGGCCTGGCTCAGTGCTAGATTAACCCTCGCAGGCCCATGGTAGCTGCACTGCTCCCCATCACTGAGTTTCAGGAAGCAGAGAATGACAGTATGATTGGACGGTGCAACGTGTGCAAACCCCCACACGCTACTTTTAAGACACGAGCTACTCACCCACCCTTGACACACACATGCAGAGAGTTTGGACTGATATTCCCAGTAGACGGTTAGTCAGCAACAGGCTGCATGGTGAAGGTTAATACGTGAGTGGAACAGACAGAGAATGACACCAAAATGAAATACAGCACTTTTCAAGTGCCTGCCACTCTCCTGCTGAAAATAGTTGCAGTAAATTACAGATTGTCTTTAGGCTTTTATCACCTGTAAAAATGATCACCCGAAATTCTGCGAGTAGTTGAACTTCCCTTGAGGTGAATGCACATGCATGTACACGCTAATCAGTCCTGTCACTGCACCTGTGTAATGCATTCAACAATCCTCTGCTGACATGTTGTATTCACTGTAACAGCCGGGGTGAATGCTTTTATCAACACGTACAGTACTTCTCCGCAGGAGCCCTACAGGCCCTCTAAGCCCCTCTGCCCTCTGTCCTGCATGTCGCTTTTTCTAACCAACGCTGGAACAATGTGTGTATGCGGGGCCTTTGATGTGCCGAGGTGAAATTGTGGTTTGGATTAAGAGCAGGCGTAGCTCGGCCAGGTATTGTGTGAGCACACGAGGGCCGTCATTGCCGCAGAGCCCCCTGTCAACACGCGTTAGGAAGACCTGTGATCTGGCCTCCCCCTGAGTTGGTTCTCTGTTTCTGTGTGCCATGTCTGTGCTTAGGCTTCCCTCTGATCTCTGCTCCCTATCTGTTCAGCAGGTCCAGGGTCACATGCCTCCGCTCATGATCCCCATTTTTCCACACGACCAACGCACTCTGGCAGCAGCAGCCGCCGCCCAGCAAGGCTTTCTCTTCCCTCCAGGAATGTCTTATAAGCCAGGTATGCTCGCAACTTAAGTCCTCTCTTTATCCCCTCCCTCTCTATTGCACTTCACGTTTTGTTTAATCCTATTACAGCTGAATCCATAACTACTGGAGTGATAACTGTTTTTTTGGTTTTAAGCCGCTACATTGTTCGTAACACAATACGCAGTGTAATAACAAACAAATGCTTGATTCACACTTAAGACTACTGGCACGCTCTGCTCTGTCTGAACTTGGACTTGAGGCCAAGGCATGGGAATTTTCTAGTCCAGGTGGAACAATAGATATGGGTAGAGCAGCACAGGAATGTAAACATGTCTTCAACATGAAAGTATCTTTCAAGAGTGTTCTGGCTGTAATCATTTTCAAAAAAAAAAAATGGCTGAAAATCTAGAAATTCCTACAGGAAAAATCTTTCTAATGTTACATGCATTAAGCTCCTACAGTTAACCATGCACAATTATATCTTACAACAGTGACATTATATAATTAAAGGATAATAAAAGAAAGACTGGTTACAAATGTCATAAGGAACAGGTTTTGTTGAGAGCATAACTGCTTTCACTGCCTGTAACAGCATGCCTCCTTCGTTTCCTTTGTCTTTCGACTCAGGTGAAAAAACGCTCTGTGGCCTTTAAGATAAAACATTTTTCTAATGATTGTTGGAACATGTTACTGATGCCCTGCCAGTGCAGTAATACCGTTCATATTCTTGTCAAAATGTACTTGCAGTAACAATGCATAAAAAAATTAACAGACGCCTAAATTGTTTTCTGCATATGTCCAGGCATTTCACCCCAGTTTGACGACCAGGGAATTTTTTTTATTGGTAAATTTTATTTGCACATGTAAATTTTTATAATTTTTTTCTGACACAGGAAAGTAAAAGGAGGCAGTGTTGTGTTAATGAAAAGCTCACTGTCAAAGAAAAAGATTTATAAGTTGAGCAGAAGGCTAGTTTTTTTTTTTTTTTTTCTATAAAATGGCACCAAAACATGGAAGGACTAAAAACAGGGAAAGAAACACTAGGAAGTCAGCAGGTTCGCAGCAGAACATTAAAAGGTGTGGTAGTGCAGTTAATGAATTAACTATATAACCACATGATGAAAAAGAAAGTCAGCTATTTTGGAACTACGGAGCCATGACAGCTTAAACAAAGTGCCTGAGGGGGAGTCTTTTACCAGTGTGCTTTCTGCAATGGGACTGACACGAAAAATGTTTTAGTTCAAATAACAGGAGCTATTATGGAGTCATGGTCAGGGGTCGCAATGTGCATGGTTCCTGCATAATTCATGAGTTCATGAAGAAATAGCAAAGGGGGTCTGAAAATGACTCTTGTAGTCAGAAGAGGTATTTTCAAAACCTTACCCATCCGACACAATATACACAATGAATCCAAAGAGTACAATGTTATCACCACCACCTGTAGGGTATACAGGAAGCTGCTGTTTCTTTCTCCATGAAGTGAGTGGCCAAGCATTCACTTCCAAGACTAAGGCACACTAATCTGATGTTATCATTATGAGACAGCTCCCAGGGACCACTGCTTATGACCCCGGCCCTGTGGTGCTCACATGGCAACAGAGTCATTCATGCACCGTAGTGTTAAGTCATCACCCTATCCACAGGCTGTGCTCAATGGCCTGATGTTGCATGGTAGACAAGCACAGCCATAGAAACACCAGCTCATCTTTTAAACAAATAGACACGCGATGGACTTTCCAGTCTGTTGGTGCTGTTTACACACATGGTAGCATTCAGACCGATGTGTCTCTAATGGTCCTGCAGAATGACCCCATAGTCTTTGGGGTCCTTATAGACATGCAGTGAACAGCTGCAAGTTTTTGCTTTTGCTTTATTGTGTCAATATATGTATGACACAATCAACTTAATCCCAATTAGTTCAGTTTGTTTGAAGCAGCTTGTTCTACACACCAACGCTAGATGACATTGGCATAAACTATATAAACTACAAGTAACAAAACAATCTGTCCAAGCCAAACACATCTGACAAAAATTGAATCTATTGTGTTAAAAAACTACCACTTTTCTTGAACAGCTTTAGTGGTAGTTACATTTGTGGAAAAAATTATTAGACCACCCTATGTTTTCTTCAATTCCTTGTTCATTTTAATGCCTGGTACAACTAAAGACACATTTGTTTGGATAAATATAATGATAACAAAAATAGCTCATAAAGCTTTAATTTTAGAGCTGATATCTATCCATTTTCCATGGTTTTCTTGGTAACCAAAATCACATACTGTAAATTCTTACATCAATATCTATGGCATTGTACTGACAAAAACAGGGCTTTTAGGCATTCCATGTTTTGTTTTTTTTTTCTGTATGTTTTAGTCACATGATACACACAGGAGTTAGTACTTGATTGCATAACCATTGTTTTTGATGACTTTTGACGATCTAATAATTTTTCTGCAACCATATTGAAAGAGATTACACAAGATCAAGTTAAGGGTCGTAGTCATAGAGTTCATTCATCATCATTTGATCTGGTCTAAGAAAGGCCGCAGCTACATCTGTCATCTCTAACAAATCTTTGACTTATATTTCATGGTACCACATGAGCAGGGAAATATAGCCTGTTGTGACCTGACTATGGCGTCATCAGCACCCCCCCCCCCTGTCACCCCCCCCCCCACCCACACCCACACCCCTCCCGGCTTTTGGAGACCAGGTTCTGGGCATGGGACCAGCCATGGCTACAAGTAAAAAGAGTTTTAAATGTAATTCCCTCTCACCAATAACACTAACCTGGCAGGGCGCCCATTCTCCTGGAGTTGACGCAGACTGTGTTCGCCCAAGAACCCAGACCATGGAGCCCCAGACCCCCCAGCAGAGGTGGTGTGTTCACTTAGCACATGACCCTCCCCAGGTTTCACATGACATCTAAAGACACCCAGCCATTTATTATTTGAAAATGCTACATCACAGACAGAGACAGAAAGAAAGCGATACCAAAAAAGAGGAGGTGTAGAAATAACCACAGTGCACCCCCTCACATCCAACCCAGCACTATTTGAAACCACTTCTCCTCTGTGATTTTATTTGCTACTAAATGGGGATTGAATTTCCATGGCCAGTATCACATTGTGCTGTGCTGTACAAGATTGTAAAGTGAGGCAAGCGGGCGAGGGCAAAGTGAAAGAGAAGGTATATACATTTACCCTGTCTGTGGCTTAATGGCTCCATATGTTTGTGAAGAGAAGTGACAGGCAGAAGTGGGGTCTGAGCGAAGGCCAACTCCCCCTCCCCACTCTCATGGTGCACCCCACCTCCCCTTCTACAGATACATGCCTCAGCCCAACCTCCACATTGTGAGCGCTGCACCGTCTCACTGGGGCTGTTCGGTCCATCTCAACACACAAGGCTGAGTGTGTGAAAGCTTCTGGTAGTCAGTTATACACCCCTGTGGATATCACTCATACAGCAGCCATTTTTATATCCCTGTCTGACAAATGTGCTGATGGCAGGCCAACAGTAGTGAATAGTAATGAATAGTGCTGCTATCTGAAGACCAATTTTTTCCTTGCTTGATCACAGTGATATGAGAGATAAGAATGTGTGTTTTTACCCTTGTTATTGTGACTGCACACTTGTTCTAACCAGTTTGCACACAAGTGCTTTCGGTCCGCTGCCAAAGCTATCAATCAGAAACAAACAATGTTGTGTTGAACAATAGCCAGACAAGTCAGCTGTATGAATTGCCTGAGAGAACATGATGATCCTTTTTTATTGAATTCTAAGAAAGATATTTACCATTCAGTCCAAACACACACACACACACACACACACACACACACACACACACACACACACACACACACACACACACACACACA
>JAPTGZ010000018.1:38132513-38158811 GCA_029814645.1 Fowleria isostigma
TGTGTGTGTGTGTGTGTGTGTGTGTGTGTGTGTGTGTGTGTGTGTGTGTGTGTGTGTGTGTGTGTGTGTGTGAGAGGGAGGGAGGAAGAAAAGTAAAAAAGAGAGATTTAACTATATATACTAAAGATGTAAGATAGAAAACCAGAAAAAAGCCAGAGGAGGAGGAGGGGTTAGAGCAGAGCAGGTTGGGTGCCAGCAGATGAGACAGATGTTGGGCCATACTGGAAAGCTTCGGCACAGTGCACCAGGGCGCCTTCCTCCAATCCTGACATCTGGGCCTAGCCTGGGTCAGCCTGCCTGGTCGCCCTGGGCAATGAGCCTGTACAAGCCTTGTGGCAAACAGGGCTGGCGCTGTGCTGCCTTTTAAATGGTGTGGTGCACTGAAGCACAGTTAATGCCCTCATATCCAGCCCAGCGCTCAGTGCTCAGGCCAGACAGAGGTGAATGAGACATTGACAGACAGATACATACACACCCAAACACAAAGAGGGTGAAATCCAGAAGGCTAAAGACAAAGCTCATCACATGTGAAATTCAATTTGTTTATAAGATTTTTAAGGATTTGAAATGAGTGTGACCTTAATTATTAAAGTATAAACCACCATTACGATTGGCAGCAGAGTGTTTAGCTACTAGATTTTCCAGATATATATTAAATAGTGCATTCAAGTGTTTTCAGAAGGAAAATTTATAGTAGATGCAAGTTATACATATAGTTATGGCTGATTAACACTCTGCTTATTGAGCCTCAGTTTTGTTTTTTCACCAAACAAACATGGGCTACCATCGTAATTGCCTATCGCACTTCTGAGATGTCCATCATCATCAGTCGAGTGTGTAATCTCAGTTTAATGTCGCAGGCAGAAAAGTGAACCTCCCCGTTTAACCTCTGCTGCCTCCAGAGGGCTTGTTTTTAATTACCAGAGGCTAACAGGCTGACCTTGGGCGTGCTGTACTCACTTTGAATCCATGCTTGCTGAGATGTGCTCCACTCTGCTGGGAGACAGGGAATGACGGGGTCAGATGAAAGGCCTTAGATTTGGTGTTTGTGCGCCTACTTATGTAAATGTGTTGTTCTGTGCAGAAAGAACAGCTTTTCAGCATTAGTTACAATGGTGTAAACAACCTTTTAATGCACTACAAAAGAAAGACACATTATGTTAGTCATACATGTATATTTTTAAAAAGGAAGATGCTATAGAGTTCTCTGAATCCCTCTGAATTCAAGCAGAGAGACAATACAACTGATACTTTCACCAGATTTGTCTTAACAAAAACACTGCCATCCCATTAGCCTTTATGCCCATTTTGCTATTTTCTGCAACCATACTAGCTGTGTCTTTGCTACACCCAGGCTTTTCCTTTCATTTAAAATGTTATAAGCTGTAGAGGATTTTGTTTTCCCGATCAGTGGAAGCAAAAGAATTAAAATCTGATGAGTATACAAGGAGGAGAAGAAAAAAAGGACATCAGGGCATAGCTCAAATCCCCTACTTTTCTGGTACCTCAGTGGCATTGAGATTGACCCTTATGAACTTTTTGCTGCCCCCACCTGGCAAGAACAAATGAAGACGACTTTTAGATAGGGCAGCTGGGAGAAGCAGGCTGATGTCGTCTACTGGAGGAAACTAATCATATTGTACTTCAGTCCTCAGCTCCATAATGCAGATTATACAATATTTTACCCTGTTTTGAAATCTTGCACTGTAACTATCAGTCATTTCTGTTATGAACTGAAAATGTGCTATCTTTGATTTCTCATCTAGTCATACTACACATAACAAAGAGTCTCCAGGCTCTGTATATCAAACCCTAAGGATGTATAGGGTTTTATGTCTGCCCTTGAGCAATGTGTAGCAGGTCAAAACACCTTTCATGTGTCTTTCCCACTGATTATATTTATTGTTCTTTGGCGCTGGAAGCAGGCTGTTCTTGGTTACAAGGGTAACTATTGCTTCTCACCCCATGGCACTGACCTGCTAATCAGTGCTGAAAAGGGGCATCCTGACTGCCTCTAATTTGAGGCAAAGTCTAATTATGCTCTTTTTCCGGGACAATAAAGTTCTTCCCACTCAAGGTCAGGGGCATGCCTGTCGACGAGCCTGTTAGCAAACATCTGTCCAACAGACTCAGCCTGAGTGGGTAGACAGGAGTGACAAACGGCGAATGGAGACTCCCTTCTCTCCTGCTTTGTCACCGTTCTCTGTAACACAGACACACACTCAGTGTGACTTTACCACTGACATTAACTAAGTCAAGCTCAGATGAGAAGAAAATAAAGTTGGGTCTGCTCCTGTGTCGATTCCTGTCGTAGACAAAAGGCTGTTTGTGAGAGAGGTGGGGGCAGTGCTATCATTGTGGGAACATAATCAGTCTGTCATTTCCGCTGCCCATGTGCTGTTGTTATCCCCAGGTCCCCTGGAAGAATGGACCTTTTGTACTACCGCTTATGCGGCAGTGATAAAGTTTCTTACAGGAGCACATATGTGTTTATATCTGGAGATATGTGCATGGACCTAAAGTGCTTTGTTTGGCTTTAAGTCTACATCTACACTGCCTAAGGTGAGACCGGGGCGGACCCTGTTGCTTTTCTTCCATCCTCACAAATGCTTTCTGTGAATATCCAGTCAAACTAGGAAATGAGATGAAGCTTCCTGATTGACTAGAGGAGAAGAAATTAGACTCTCCTTGACAACACTATCTGACTGTATTGTACAACAAGCGGTAAGCTTTACCTGGTGTCAGGGTAGGAGACTGGAGACATAAGAGTTGCTATCTGTCGGCTGAAATGAGTTTTAAGGCCACATGGAGTACTGCTTTTTATCAGACAGTTGCTTTATTTGATAGACCCCTGCCATTTGCACCATGAAACAAAAGCCAATTTCATCACTTACCTGGTGGCCAATCAATACAGACCTCGGGCAGAAAAACGTCCAGCCAGGGCAGGAGTGCTGGGCTCTGCTGGCACAGAAAAACAAGTACAAAAATAATCATTAAATCAAATCAGTCTGGGATCATTTGTTTCAGGGTTTAATGAGATTTAAAAAAAAAAATAAAAATAAAATAAGCAGACAACTTAATGTTGAGGCATGATGGTGAAACTTTATCCAGGATGAAAACATATAAACTACTAAATGATAGTCTGATCCAACAGACAATTAGCAGTCTGTGACTCATCAGATTTTTACAAATACATCCAAACCCTCATTTTAATGTCCTTAACCACTCTTCATAGTATATGCCACATAATCATCCCAGTGGTGGAAATGTAAATTGAGCTTTCAGAGTTCAATGGAGTTATAGACACAACTGTTATTGAGTGCTTCGGCAGTCATTTGAACCGGCCTCTTGTGTGGTAATGTCACTAAAAGTTGGACATCTTACTGATTTAATGCCAAGGAAAATAACGGTGATTACATCAGTGTTCTTTGTGCAGGTTTCTAAGTCTTAATAATGCTTGTGTTTAACATATTCTGTGATGCCAATCCAACTGAGGTTGGGTTTCTAACATTGTGGAATAGGACTGTCTCACATGGCTGTGTGGAGACAAATCACAGGCCAGAAACTTCAATAGGAAGCTGTGTAGATCTAGAGAAATGAGAGATCTTTGCTAACACACTTGCATCCAGTCGGCAAACTTTTCTCTGTGATGAGTGGAAAATAGGGGCTCCAAGTATTTTGAATGAAAGCCATCTCTGTGTGGTTTTTAAGACTGCTGTCTCTCTCTGGGTTCAGCCTTTGAAATACAGTTAAGACCTTTGATGGAGGTTCTCTGCCAGGCTCATGGAAAGAGAGGAAAGACGTAAAAGAGAGAGTGAGAAAGAGAGAGAGAGAGAGAGGGAGATGAAGGCAGACACAGAAGCAGAGACTTCTAGGGAGAGGAAAAGACAGAATATAAAACTTTGAATGTTTGCTGGATTTGGATGTTAACGCCTTGCGGGTTTTTCTACCTCCCTACAGCAACTGTATGCCGCCCAGCTTGCCAGCATGCAGGTCTCTCCTGGAGCCAAGATGCCTCCACTCCCCCAGCCCCTCAATGCTAGTGGGCCCATTTCTCCCTCCTCTCTGAAGAATGACAAGAGTTCCTCCAGCCCCATCACTCAAGTCAAGGTACAACCATTATTTCCTTCAACCTCCCAGCTCGGGCCCTGAGTGGTGCTTGACCTAGCCTCGCTTTACTGGTGTAGTCTGAATAAATGAGAAGCTCTGATGTCCAAGACTTGTGTGTTACAGCAGACTATCAATCTGCAAGGCTTTAACAAAGCCTCTTCTCTCTTAAACTAAAAGCTGTGGACATTGTTGCTATGGAAGTTACGGATTCAAGTCAGTAATTTGTGGAACACTTTTTTTTAAGTTATTTTTTTCTTCTTTCTACGTTGCTGAAATGTAACCAAACAATTACAGCTGCGTGCTGACATAAGTGAAGCGAACTAACCAAACCCAAGATCTATTTTCTGCTGCTGTATAGTATGAATCTGCAAGACCTATGCACAGAGGCATATACATCATCCCCACTACGGCCATAATCAGAAACATATGCCCATTTGGAGTAGTTTAGCTTAATAATATCACAATGGAGAAAGACATAAATCCTGACTAGAAATAGTAGAACACTGTGGATTTCTCTTCACCACTCTGTTGCACATACTCAGTCCCTCAGGCTTCCTGCCTCATGGGATTTCCACAGTACAACTGCCCTGACACCGACTCTCTACTATTAAATCACTTGATCACTGCTATCTACTGTATTTAAAAGGTTAAATGCATGCCAAGTAAGGCAATATTACTGGCACATTTTAAGTCAAAATATTACAATTTCAATTTAAACTGAGGGGCCCACATGGAAGCTTATACATCCTCCCATCTGTATCCATAGTCCAGAGGAGCTGGATTGCCTTTAGTTTTGTTTGTCTGCTTTCAGCTTCACTGCATGACAAACTGTTATTGGCACAGCAATAACAAGGCCTTGGGGCAGTCTACAGTCGAGCCATATGTTTGGACAAGGAGACACTTGGGCTTTGAAAGAAACTGTTAAGGCAACATGAGATCTGATCTCTTTTAAAAGACTCTTGTATACATACAGTGATTTATACCGTGCTAAGTGACATTCTTCCTCCGAGATACAAATGTTTGAGTTCTTCAAGATTAGAATCATTCAATATTCTTTGTATTTTGGTGAATCCATTGCATATATAGGTATTTGAATGTCTAAGTGCACAAAGCAGTTTATTTATCATTTTGGAGTTTTTATTTTACAATTAATGTAAGCCTTAAATTATGGTTATTTCACTTTTTTTTTAATTTAATTTGAATACTGTACAAATAGTAATACAAAGTCTGCTGTCTGCCTCTGTGATAATTTTCACCTTCTTGAACTTTTTATCTTTATTTATCTGCGCATAAGTTGTCCAAAACTAGTTATAATGTCATTCTATGCTACTCTTAACAGTTTTAAATGATTTAGAGTAAAGGAGTAAAATGTTAGATGTACATCTGCTACCTGTTTTCATCTGCAGGAAGTCACAAATTAGAAAGAAATGTGGTCCCAACAGACAAACTGCTGAGGGAGGTAAAAACCAAACAAATGCATGAATCCTCTCCTGACCCTGAGAGGTACACTTTTTAGGTTTACTAAAATAATTTCATATATTTTCAGAATAGATATATCAAAGCATAAATAAACCTAAGTATGTACCCAAGTGCAGAAATGAGGAATGAAATTAGAAAACAAGTTAATGAAGTAGATAATGTAAGTCGACATCTGATGAATGGAACAGCTGTCTTTGATCATTGGCAACGCCGTTATCTGGTCATTATTTATTCTTCGAAGCAGAGTGCAGACACAGAGAGCGAGGGAGGAGGAGAGGGAGAACAGATGAAGATGTACAGAGAGACAGAATCTGCTTTAATTAGTGTGAACAAAGGCACTGGGCAACTGTGAGGAAGATCGCAGTGGCAGAGCTCCTGTGAGAGGAGAGGAGAGGAGAGGAGTTAGTTAACCAGGGACAGAGGAGATCTGTGCTTTCTGTGAATCCAAAGCTCCTCAAAAAGGGGAAAAGGAAAGGGGAATGGGGGGGGGGGGGACACCTATTCGCATCTGTCTTCTCTCATACTCATATCTCTGCTGCTGTTGTAGGAGGAGGGAACACAGCCGCTCAACCTGTCTGCTCGGCCAAAAACGACAGACCTGGTCAAATCCCCCACATCCCCAACACAGAGCCTGTTCCCTGGCAGTAAACACAGCCCCAATAGCCTGGGCGGTAAGGGTGGGATCCCCAGCCCACTCGGAGGAGGCCTGGGCCGAGGCTCGTCTCTAGGTAGGACCTCAGACGTGAGAGTTCCGCATGCACTTCCAGAGAAAATGTTGCTGTTTTTGCTTTGCTTTTAAGTCTAATGGCCCAAACTGTACTGTGTGTATGCAGATATCCTGTCCAGTTTAAACTCCACCGCTCTGTTCGGGGATCAGGACACAGTGATGAAGGCCATCCAGGAGGCTCGCAAAATGAGGGAGCAGATCCAGAGGGAACAGCTTCAACATCATCAGCAAGGCATGGAGGCAAAACTGTCTGCGCTGAGTTCAGTCGGCCTCAACAACTGCAGAGTTGACAAGGTTAGGACCGCTATTATGTAGTCTGTCTCTGTTTCAGACTTGACCTCCTGATGTAGGACACTTTCTCTGCATGACTGAAAAAAAAAAATCAGTTGACCACAAACAGCGTTCAGCTCTCCCTAAAAGTAGTGAAGCAAAGAAACTATTAAAGAAAGTGGAACATGGTGGTTTTGATAGAGCAGTAATTCTTAAGACTAATACTTTTCTTTAATCCTTGTCCAGGGTGGTCGTATTGATAAGCACTGGCATAGTTGAGTGTGTAAATGTGTGTTTACTCAAATTAGTATGAGTACGTAGTGGATGTGAATGTGTGTGTGTATGTGTGAGTGTGTAGGTGAATGTGTGTGTGTGTTCAGAGGGCTCGGTGTTGTTGACGCTGGTGTGAGGGCCGTGACAGGCCATGGCAGTGCCCAGTGTGGGTTAAAAAGACTCTGAAGTCTCTGCCCAATTAAAGCAGACTTGCAGGCCTCTCCGTCCCTTGACACGGGATGGGACTGCTTTGTACCAGGAGCACACACTCCCAGGGATTCCCTTTAAAAATATCTTCAATCGATGAGTCAATCAAGGAGAGAAAAAAGCTGTCCTCCTCTCTTCAGCTTGATGCCATGTTGCCAGTTGGCTGTGAGGAGCAGGCAGGAACTGGGAGCGATGCTCATTAATATTTTAGCACCTGACACTTTCAACCAACAGCCTCAACTAGGTCAATGTATATGTAAAAAAGTGAATGAATATCTATTTTGATTTCCCTTTAATTTGGTGTTTGGAAGAGATCACTGTCTAAGCAGGTGTGCAACTACACTCTCACTGAAGCAAATAAATTGGTGTAGTCCACAGAGAGGACACTTCCCTCCCGCTAAAAAGCATCTTAACAATGAAGACTCTTTTCCGATTCTTATTCTTGTACGTAAAATGTCCTTTTTAAGTGTAACGCAGGCAACAGGAACACAGTCTTGACATGAAGTCGGAGTCTTTTGTCTGACTCTGACTCTCTTTCCCTAGTGGCTACATTGTGTGAAGCTTTTAGTTAAGCATACTTCTTCTGCCTGACATGTTGCAGCTGCCACCCAACTAAGGTGAGCCTGTAGCAGCTAAATCTGCCATGACATGAAAGCGGTAACTAAACAATGCCTGTAAAGGGAGACTTTCAACAAGCAGCACACACCTACAGCTCCATTGTCCTTTGCAGGTAGAGCTTAACGCCTTTTTCCTCACTGCTTAGCCAATTGTTGGAGTTTCCTTAGAATTTTGCTCTTCTCTGTTCAGCCTATAAATGTCAAAGCAAACATCTCAGAGCCAAAGAATGCTTTTTCTTTTTCTAAAGGATCTTCTGCATGACATAGTTGCTCACTCCTCACCTGTATTCTTATACCTTTTGTCTGTATTTGACACTCGAGGAGGGTTAGTGATAGACAGAGAGAAAAGCAGACAGAGAATAAATGTAGGCTGCCAAATAATCAAAGTATGTTGACTCGGATATAACTGAGGGCATTTGAATTTTTTTTTGTTTTGTTTTCAAACATGTTTTTATTGAAATTTTTTATAGCAAAGTAGTTGTGAGAAGAACAATGTAAAACATAGGACTAACAATAGTACACAGTATACTGAAAATAAAACTACGAGAGAGAGAGAGAGAGAGAGAGAGAGAGAGAGAGAGAAATAAATAACAGTCACACACAAAATAAAAACAAAAACCAAAAAAACAAGAATTCAAGGAATTCAAAAAGAGACAGTCCAAAGCATCCAAAAGTTTGATAATCTCAGATTATAGCTCTACATCTTTTTCCCAGGCCAGTTTGATAAACCAGATCTTATCCTGTGAGATGCAGAGGCACCCAGGTAGTCCAGAAATAGATCCCAGTCTGGAAAAATAAAAAGGGTTTGTCCTTCAGTGCTGTAGAGAAAGCGTCAAAGGGAAAAATACTAGACACGGTTTATTTTCACTGATTAAGAGTGGGGTGGGGGGTTTACCAGTAATCCATAAGGCCAGGATACATTTCCGGGCACAGTGACGTAGAATGTGTAAAGGGTCTCTGTTGGGAAAGTTGTTGGGTGACTCATCATTTAGTCCCAGGGGTCAAGTCCTTGCGGTCAGATGTAGATGGCGCTTGAAAATCATATCAAACTGTGGACAAATTAAAATCCAGAACTGTTGGACATAAAGACAGCTCTACAAACAATGAATACATGATCCGACAGCAGACTAACATTTAGTACAAAATTCTGACAGAGTTGAGTTCATTCTATGTCTGGCTTCAGGAGTAATATAGAGTCTGTGCAGAATCTTGAATTGTTTCTGAGGGTATTTTAAGGTTGAAACAGTGATTGTTGAAGAGACTGAGCCCCTAATATGAAGTCTTATAGCTCTTTAACATCATGTGTGCATGTTTTTTTCTAGCAAAAATCTAATAGTATCAATAATGGAAAGTCTTACCACAGGTAATAAGTTTCTGTTTTTATTACAAAAGTCATTTCTATGTCTTGTTGAATGACACCTTAACTGAGCTCACGCTTGACTCTCCGGCTCGTGCAAATCACGGTGAGATATTGTCACCTCTTAGTTGCAGTGACACTGGCCCTATTAGGATGGTGTGAAATTAGAGGCACGCTTTATCAAGTCAGCTAAAAGAATTGCCCCATCATCTTCATCCTCCTGCTGCAATAAAGAACAGTAGGCTGTAATTCAGCGGTGAAATGAGAGAAGGAGAGAGAGAGTCTTTTGCTGATACAAGCCAACAGACTAGAAAGGTTTGAATACCCCAGATAAAAGCTTTCACTTTGGTCAGTTTCAGAATATTAATATTTCAAGAAAGCGCCTCACCTGACATAAATATGGTGTGGTTTTTAATAGCTCCCCTCCCAGTCTCTTGTTTGGAAGTTTATCATAGTGAAAGCGTACATGAAGAAGATTCCAGAAAGGTAACATAAATGGGATTAAGGAGAGGTTAAGATCATCCAGTGTGGCTGTTAGAGGGGGGATATTAAATATTGATTTATCCCAGTGTAATGACCGGGCAGAGGAGTGGGTCTAAGTGCTGCTTACAGATGGATCAATTCATCTTTTCATACAAAGTGTGTCTGAACAGTACAATGCATTCCTCCCCAACCTTTATCACTAACACTGTAGCTTTGGGTTTCTCTCTCTGCCTTCCTGGCCACTGACCTCGGAGAACAAAGTGCAGATCAAACTCTGCTCTACAGTATGCATGCCTCTAACCTGAGGACATGTAAAATATTCATGCTTTACAGGAGCAGATTTTCCTGCTTGTCTTTTTGTTTGTCTGTTTTTACTATATCCCCTCAGTACAATAAAACCTTTTATAACACTTTTGCAATTTACCTTTTTGAAATATTTATCCAGAGGTATTATTGTCTGCAGAGGGCAATTACTTTGTTTCATTATTTACAATCTCTTCCTCACCGGGTGGAAGCTTTTACCTAGAATGCGCTAGTATGCCTACAGTCAAATACAGTACGTCTGAATCCATTTGTAACCATTTGAATTGTTTCCTTTTATAATGCACTATAGCTATAACTGCACTGGCTGGGTCACGGATGAGTAAATATCAAGCATGTGTATGTTTTCACTCAGCATGCCTGCACTTTCACCCGTGTTACTGTCATGTCATGAGCATTTACGGCCTACTGAAATATATGGCTACAAGGTCAGAGATGTTGTACCTAAATTTTCTCTGGCTCAGCTAAATCAATATGTTTAAGTCAAATTTAAATAATTGTAAATTAGCAGCCTATTTTTTAACAACAAACTGTTTTGTAATGAACAAAATATACCCAACTACCTGTAAAATGTACCATGGCAATTGAGAGCTTAATGGATTCAGATGGAAAATTAGCTAACAGAGTAAGTGTAATTGTACATGTAACCAGCCACAAAATGGAAAACACATGCAACAGTGGACACAATGTACATTTAGACAGCTTGCAAATGTATTGATTCTTCTATAAGTCACTAAAGAACTGGTCAGGTGTGACAAAATAGCTGCTTTACCAGTATGGAAAATAGGTTCTGCTTGATCCTGTTACAGACAATAGCAGTGTAATTGTCTGTAAAGTGTAAATTGTAAATGACCTGTAAATGAGTAGCTTAATTCCTCTTACTCTGAAATAAGAGACAAAAGGCAGAACCCTGCAACTGTTCACAACACAGAACACCTCTGTTGCCACCGTGACAGAATAACCTTCTTTCTTTAGATATAAATATATATAATCTTGGCAGCTTCAAGGTTAAAAATAACACACCATGTCAGTCAATCTAGAAGAAGTTATTCCGGGGAAATGTTTGACAAGTACTCCAGCTCAAATCAGCACCTTATTGTCTCTAAGTCACTAGCTGTGTGTTGTTGAACCCATAAAGACAAGCAAGACAAGTTTCTAGACCAACACATACGTCACACTTCTTGGCCTCTTATAGACGCTGTATATGGGATGCCCTCGACTTTGGGAGATAAAATATATTCCTCTGCTGACATGTCCCTAACTGGAATCAAAAGGTGAAAGGCCAGTGTATTAACCTATTGAACTGCCCTTTTCTGCCCCACAACATCTCCTGTTCCCAGTATTGATGACTACAATTGTCCATTTCCCATATCCCAAAGCTCAGGCTGTAAATATTCAAATGGGGCTTATACTGGTGCTCCACAAAATCCAGACTTCTAACCTATTGGTTATAGTGGTTATACTGCTCACTCCTGTATGTGTGTGTGTGTATGCACACGTATGTGTGTATGTGATGCCAGGGCTCTATTCAAGCAAAGCTCTCACAAAGACTTTGAATATAATCTTGTCTGGTCTGCAGCCCTGGAAGCAATTTTCTGCTCCTTTTCGACTGCTGTCTTGGAAATTGCAAACCAAGGCGTTTTGGCTGCAATGTAAATCCTTGGCATACAAGGGTTTGCCCATCCAAATTAGATTATGCTCAGCTCCCAGACACTGGCTGTAGCCAGCAAGTGCTATTGTGAAGATTGCTTACATTAATGCTTTGTCCAATTGTTCACATTTGCCAAAAGAATAAAAATAATGTATGATTCTGGATAATATGTGCCTGTGTGTTAGTGTGTGTGTGTGTTTGTGGGCTCCTGTCCCAGGTCAGGTCTTTTGCTCTGTCTTGCATCTTCCCCAGAAAGACATCAAGACTGCATCTTGGTTGGGTCATTTGGCGATGGTGGCTCCATTATTTTCTACAGTTGTCATTTAACATGGTGAATTTCTGGCCTGCAGCATTTGCTCAGAAATGTGGCTGGCTGTGTTGGCTAAGACCTGTGATGCCACGCTCACCACAAGGCACACACAACAAAAGACAAGGGAAAGAATAGGCCACAAAGGACCATTTATAGCCTATGGTATTGTTGCAGTAGCCACATAATGGCTCTAGTGTCCGACAAGACGTGAGGTTTTGTCCATATGTGAAAGAGGTTTTGGTAATGCTGCAGTTCCTAATATCCTGCTGTTTGCAACCTGGAGGGTTTGATAAGACAGGCGATTTCAGTCCAACTTAACATTCCCTTGAGGACTCAGTGAACAGTTCTGGATCATTGAGGATTGGAAGTCCATAAAAGTACATGATCTCAACGCAAATGATCTCAGCAGTGTGGAAAAGAACATAAGAATTGAAGAAATATCTCCATTTTGCAGCAAGGGTTGTATAATATACAGACAGTAATGTCATTTTCAGCACTTTTAAGTCCAACTCATGAGAATACATGATTTTTTTTATTTTTATTTTTTTATTAAACAAAATGTGTTCCTGTCAGTATCAATGTCAGACGAAGAACCAGAATTAAAAAGATCACACTGAGACATAGATAAAATGTGTTGCTTTGACAGGTTTTATACTGACAATGACAGGGTCACGTTTTGTGGGTTTGACTTGTTTTTCCTTTTACACAACAAATTTCTTTATTAAAACAAACAATAAACACTCATTTGGCACAAAGCCCAGAGGAGGGTTAGCTCACAGTCTTTCATAGCTTAATTGAATTAAAGACCTTTCTTCCCTCTGTTTTAAACAAATGAGGTGATGCCCTGGCAGTGCAAATAGGACTGAAATAGACCAGCCATCTTTTCTCTGTGTGATATTGGGGACGACTACTACAGAACAGATGCCAGCATTTTGTGGCTGCTACTGTTGATTCTGCTGCTGCCTGCATTAGCCTTAGCAAAGCAAGAGCTCCGGGTAAAAAGAGAGCAACAGTCTGCATGAAAGGATCTCTGGGTTTACCGCATGGCTGGATGTACTTAACATTTAAATGGTTCAAAACTATAGCAAAAACTACTGGAAGGCTGCAGACTTATAAATAACATTGCAACTGGTTATAATAAAAATACAAAACAGATGAGGCACTGAGCTGTGAGCAGTGTTAAAGTGCAGTCTTTGTCTCCTTCAGGGCCGGGCAGATTGTTTAGGGGGTTAGTCTGAGACCCTCGGAGTCTTCACTTGAGGGCCACAGACCACAGTGATGACTGACACTTGATACACAAAGCCCTGTATTGTGGTCAAAGAACTATTGCGTTTTACTGGCCACATACCAGGTGTGTGATATAGACAGCGTCAGTTCAGTACATTATCAAATATAAGTGGCTGCTAAGAGTCCTGCAGCTGTCAAAGGTTCCAATCATGAAAATGTTAAACATATGTGATCATATACTTTCCACTATGAAGGAAACATATATGGGATTTTACTAGTAGGTTAGAGATCTTGGAAAGCAGCACAGCTACTGCTGTCAGACTTCACAGAAACAACTAAACATATCATTTGCTGTATATACTATACATACAATATGGGTAAAAAAAAACAAGACTTTTTTTTTTTCTTTTTTAAACTAAAATGTGTCATGCATGCCAGTTGCCTAAAGCAGACTTTTTCCATTAAATACCCATTATGATGTCAAAATGTTTTGGCATACAAACCTGCATCTTAAACAGGATTCACATGAGTTGGTGTACATTTTCAACCGAGTCAGTCATTTTCTGATCAAAACAACACATTTAGAATGAAGATGACTGGCTAATTATAACCTGAAAAGAACAAGAAATTAATGATGTACTTATTGCACCTTTTAAAATTCATTCTTAGAGCTACTCTTAAGTCTTGAGTTACAAGTCAGGACTTAAGCGAATTTTCACAAATTCATCTAAGTATTATCAAAAATTGGTACTACGACAAACATAGAACCAAAGTTAGGGTCTTTTTTATCAACACTGCCTTGATTATTGCCTGAGCCTGTTAAGTACATTCTCATTTCAACAGTGTACTTCATTAGAGCATATTCAGAATTTGCACAGACATAGATCACAGGCTGTTGGTGCTGATGATACATAGGCTTCTAATGCCGCTTTCCCACTAAAATTAGCGGGTCAATGCAGGTTTTTAAAACGCGAGTCTACCCACTAACAATCGGCATTTGGCCTGTCTCCATCGACCAAAAAAAGCCGAGTGTGTGACCCTCGTTGGCAAGCTGCGTGGCCTCCGCTTCCCCCGCTGTGTGTCTGGTGATGTCACGTTAGGATCGTGTTGATGATGATATCACAAGTGTGACAGAATTCAATGAAGTAAACAATACAGAGCAACACGGAAGCGAGTCAGGCGCTGGTCAGTGTCCTTTCTTTTTTGTCCATCCTCAAAATGGTCGTTCATGAATCTCGTTATCTTGCCAATGCTGCGACATGTTTCTCATTCCGGTCTTGATTCAAATGCGAGCAGAGCTTTGCTGTGGCATTTAAACGGGTTTTTTGGCCAGTGGGAAAGAGGTAGAATAATGGAAAAAAAAATAAAATAAAATCAAGTTCTTGTTTAAAACGCAGCACAACAAGCTTCATGAACTCACTCTGATGTGCAGTAAAGTCTACCTTACTTCTGTGTGCATCTTTATTTGAACAATCTCAGGCCATATGGCTTTGGCTATAGCCTGGAGCTATTTACAAAGGAGAGAGTGAAGGAGTGTCAGCATTGGCAGTGCGTTGCCTAAATATAGGGCAGGAGTAGGCACAATGCACAGGGCCGTCCGCCACCCGCCTTTTGCCCAGAATACACCCTGTGGGCAGAGCAGCAGGCCTCCGGCACATGTTCTGTGGCCGGCCAGATTAAAGCTCTCTTTACGGCATCGACAAGGGTTCTTTTAGATTCCCTCACAGGAGAAGATCCACATATTCCACTATCTATCCCCCTCTCCCCCTCCGACTCTTCCTTGATGACTCACAACTTCACTGTACAGCCATGTGCAACTAAACAAAGTGACTCTATTACCAAACTTGAAAGACAAAAGACCGCACAGGCAGGGCAGATGAAATTATTGTGGGTGGCAGTTTTCCACTACAGCTTGGAGTGCACTGCTATAATTTTAGTTGTGGGGTGGAGAGCCTCATGCTGAAGTCATTTTGAGGGAGGGACCGGTTTCTTGCCAGCGGTCGTGGTCAAAGTGGGAGGGGAATAATGTGTACTGTACATCTTTTGTTTCCTGTGTCTTTATCACTCAGATTTCTCTAGTGTTGCATTGTCCATATCGTATACTTTTTTATTCACAGGCTTTCTACATTTACTTTCACAGTTTGGTGTTGTAAGGATTCCTTTGACTGTACTTTATAAACACTTTTTATACCAACCATGTACGGCTGGTCTCCCTCTTTTTCACTCTCTCCCTCTCTTTTCCTGGCAGGATCGCCAGCTTCCCTAGATACTGCATGTCCTTTGCTACCCCTCTGTGTCAGAGTGATCAGTAAAAATTTAATGACACTATAAAATAATAAAAGTGCCATTAATTTATCACAGCACTTGATGCGTGGGCAGTAAAGAAGCATTAGTTCACTGAATATTTTCAAGCCTTAAAACAAAACCCTGATGCTGTGCTTATAATTTATGGGCTTAATTTCAACTATAATTCTAATTCTAGGATATAAATTGCCAAACTTATAACCAATAAGTATATTAAGCTCAGTATATAAAATTTTATGAAAATTTGTGATACCATATTGCATACTTAGTCTGATATTAATTAGCATAGCTAACACAACGGGAGGAGGAACTTCGCTTAACTAAATTATGACACTATGAGTACATTTCCTATAAGGCTTTTTGTGTACATTTTCACATCACAAAGAACCACATGGCCATTTGTCTGTCAAATGAAGTGTGAAACTACCTTAAAGAATCCTTAGACAAGAGCCTCATTCAGCTGTCTTCCCAGCTGCCTAATGTGCTGATGTTCACTAATCATATGACTTTGTGCGGTGAAAAAAAAAAAGAAGTTGAACACTAAGCTAGTTATTAATGAAATTCATTGATGGATGGCCCCTGTTCTCTCTCCTTCTCAGCCCAACATGATGCTTAATGATCATGAGTTTATAAAAGGACTTGATTGATCAGGAGGGACCAGCGAAGCTCAGAAGAGGGATGAGATGACTACTTTATTAGAGACATACACTACCCGTGAACACTGCATCTTCCTAGTGGACTGTCCAAGGAGGATCTGAAGCAGCACCATTGCCCATCCAGCTAATCACACATCAGTCACTTTGTCATCATGCTGCTAGCTTCTTTCATTAAGAGCAATAATGTGGCCGGGTGATGAATACAGCTCTGTGTGCGTGTGTCCTCACACATTTGTTGCTTTACACAGAATGTGACATAGAGAAAGGCACCATACTGCATCTTCTCTTTACAAAGTGTCCTCTTGCCCAGCAGGGACCACCACATATGTCATAATTAGAAAACACTTAAGTAAGCAAAGGGCCGTCAGATAGACAGGCTCTAATCACAGGCCATAAGCAGGTAGTGGTTAATTGTATATCAGAATCACTCAACTGGCCATAAATAATGAGTGCTCCTTCAAGTATGATGGTAAATTGCAGTGCTCTTTCTGTCTCTCTCGCAGTCCTTTCTTTTGAGAAATGGTTCTTGAGTAAAAGGATGACGAAAATCAGAATACTGTGAAAGGCCTCAAATGGACAACAATCTTCCTTCATCTTGTCATCTTTTTTTAAACACAAAAAACAAGGTTATATGAAAGAGAAAATATTATGACACATGGATTTCTGAATTTTTTTTTTTTTTTTTAATGTGCTATAATTTTGGCTATTGTTGCTGACAATATTCAATGAGAAAAATACTACATCTGAATACAGTGGTTAAATTAAACATTTTCTACTAATTTTTCTAGATTTAAATTCATTTTAGCACCTTTTCCCATTAGTAATGAAAAAAAGAAACGGGTCCTTAGGGGTAAAGCAAAAACATCAAAACACGGTATGACAAAGAACACAAGGGCTAAAAGATTAATGTGTGTTGCTGGTGGTGCCAGGGGAGCTGTTAGTATTGTGTAGACGGTCTACCTGAGTATCTGTTCAGTCTGCGTGTGATAGTCATGTTTAGAAAAGGAAGTGGCACAGGTCAGTGCAGACACTACATCTTTGGCAGAGAGTGAACGCTCACCCTGGGAGTAAAACAAATGCTGTGTTTTTTTTTAAATGATGGCAACATGCCTGCTTTTACTGTCATCCAGGCAAAACCTAGGGGGGGAGATTATTTGTATCATGCAGAGTCAAAGTGTCCATCTCCTAGTTGAGTCTTTAGAGAGGAAGACGGCCCTTTGCTAATGCCCTGTGTATTCACTGAGGAAGTAGGTCATTCAACAATGGAGCCAGCAGCAGTCGGCACTCTCCCCTTGCATAATACATTAAGTGTAATGTGCAGCAACTATTCAGAGGCCCCCCGAAAGCTGTTATTTTATTCTGTAAATGCACACTGACATGACATTTAATATTGTCACGGAGCGCTGAATGACAGGGTTTCATTGTGCGTCAAGTACAACATGATGCCAAGTTTAATCTGAGCACAAAGCGACATGACAAACGGGAAAACACGGTGTGTTCTCCAAAGCATGAACTCTGAATAAATGATGGGCGCTGAGCTCTGGGCGCTGTAGACTGGAAGGGAGGATGTAAGGAGAAGATTACAGAGGAAAATCTGAGCACTGCAAAGAGGGCCACGGCCCCATTGTGTGCTTGGGATCACAAAGTATCCTTCTGTAAATCTATTTACAGCACCCCTGGCCCTCACTGTCTCTCTGCCTCCTGTCATCCATTATAGCTGCTGCTGAATAGAGAGATGAGAGAGGAAAAAGCTACATCTAGCTCATGTCAAAAGAGCAGCTCTTCAAAAGAACCTCCATTTATCAAAGACACTTTTTTCCTTTTCAAAATTTCAGATTCCTGATGGGGTTATTTTTACAATTCTATCGCAGTAAAAACGGCGTAGACGTGTTTGTTCCTGCACCTGACTGTTTGTGTTTTCCTTGCAGGAGAGGGCACATTTTGAGAGCATCGGGCACCACCTCAGCAAGCTGAGTGAGGAAGGAAAGATCGGCCATAGAGTTATTGACCTCACCAGGCCAGAAGATCTTGATGGTAAACTCACATTTCAGTGGTTTTATTTCTTCCTTTGATTGCACACTTTTGTATTTCCTTCTGTCTGCCTCATAAACAGAGACAAACTAAATAAATTTTTCTGTGAATTATGTGCTAATGAGTGCATTATCCATACACTCTAGACTTAACAACAATTTGAAAGCAGAAAGACATTTAATGGCTGATAAATCAAAATGACTCTGTGTGGTTTTGCTGGTGAAGTGGTATGTACGGGTGTGTGCAGAAATGTGCACATATGTAAGTAAAATAAGGGGGTTGGGGTGAATACCATTTGCAATGAGCCGTAGCACTGAGGTTTTCACAGGTAGGTGAGTGAAGGACAAGGGTGCCTGAGGACAAAGCTGGCTTTTTTCCAAGCTCGGCTGCTCTTGCTGTTGTGCTTGTTTGAGGTCCCAGGCATAGGGGTGTAAATTTGAGTTGCACCAGTGTGACAAAGCGTCATCTCCCTTTGTGGCGCTGGCTCCGAGACAGTAGCAAGGAGTACTTTGGTGCACCAGTGTTTGTCTGGCATAAATATTTGTGGCAGTTTCCATGGTACTTGAGGGCCAGGGTAAAGAGGAAAATGGTTCTGACTCGTCTTTGATGCTTGAAAGAGTCTCAACGCAGAAGGATAGATATTTCTCAGTAACCCAACAACATCTTTATTTAGCATCTTCAACACTTCTCCCATCAGTTTTCACAAGAAATCTGCCAGCATAATTAGTTTGCATAGACTAAAAAAACAATGTTTTACTAGCCATAGAAATGTTTGTTTACAGACTCCCAAGTCTGTAAAAGCCAGCATGGGCTTTCACATCACACCCAATCTGAGGATGGGAAATTGAAGTGTATTTAGTGGATTCATTGACATGTTTCCCATGTGAGCCACAGCAGCACATCCCATCCCGCCCGTCTGCTCTTTAGACAGATGTCCCTCCAGTCCTCACTCTCCCAGTGGGAACCTTCCCTCTGTGGCTACTGTGGAGTCAGGACTGAAACAGAGTGCGCACCAAGGCAGTTGTGTCCTTTTAAGTCCTGTGCAGGACCAAGGGAAAGCCTTGCACCAGACGCCTCGCATCAGTGTTCCCAGTGGGCTATGGATTAGGACCAAGCAGAGGTTAGAGGAGAGGAGAGGTCCTCTTCCCAAGGGGAAATGGCTGGGAGCCAGGGTTGTACCCATAACTCACAACACACAGTTACCATTTCTTCTCTTACACCACAAATATATCTGTCTGACTCTTTCAGCTGCACCAACATAAAAACACATACAGTTTTATGATGTGAACCACAAAGTGTTTTCTCTTCTGAGAGCATGTTTACTTTAAAATCCACCCTGAACAAGTAACGGCTTGGTTTCGTAACATACCTTGACATAGGAGAAAAATATTTCTCAAATAATTTGTTATTAGTCTTTAATAACAACAGAGGAAGGGGACATCATGTCTAGCTTGTAGTCTTCTTATAAGTTGATCATGGAAATATAGAAATTCTAAAACACAATGTATTTCACCATAAACTATATTTATTTTTCAATGAAACCCAATTCTGAGGTCCTTTAATCTGTAAAGTACAATTTAATTTCTTCTAGGGATCTTCTAGGTACAAAAGAAAGAAAATAACCCCCTCTGTATTTCAGAATGCTTTTCCTCAGCAAAATACTTTGGTATTTCCAGAAAAGGAAAATTACTGGGTGTACCTCCGCAGCCCTTACACAGGGTGTGAAAGCCCCATGGTGTGTAAGCAGCTCTCCCTCCAGAACAGAGCAACCGCATTGAGCAGGTCCAGTATACAGCAGGCTTCTGTAATCACTGCCGTTCACAGAAAGCTTTAGGTCGCTTCAGCTAATATTTGCAAAGCATGCAGCAAGCAAACTCCTAACGATGGAGATTGGAAAATAGTGGCAAAGGAATGGAAATAGATAGGATTTCCTTCATTTTACAAAGCCACGAGCCACACACATGATCCCACCGCAAATTCATTAGGTCTTTTTAAGCTCTGATGAAAACATTACCGAATACCACAGAGGCCTCAGCCCAGCCAGGCTCTTTGTTCATTCACATAAGGCGGTATGGAGTTGCTGTGTAGCCGAGGTTGTGTGTTTGTCTAAACCACCCCCATCACTGATGGTCCGCAGAGAACAAAGAGGTTGTTGAAAGTTGTGTAGAGACAGGAAACAGAATTAATCTAAATGCCTAGTGCGATAATATCAACCCAAGAGTGAGAAAAGATGAGGCTGCAGCTAAGATGTGCGTCTAACAAAGTCCTCATGGGACAGAATGAGAAGAACAGTAGTGTTGCATTGTTGTTACAAATCATTGATGATGGGTTCTTTACACTTGAAGCTTGGAGCTGTTATGAAGTCTTATATGAGCTGATTTTTTGAAAAGGTTTTTGTTGTTGTTTTTCTTCCACCACGAGGCCGTGGGAATCGAACTCAGACTTTCATTAACATAGAAGAACGCTGAGATGAAGAGGCGCTGACTTGTGAAAAGTCGGACAGGTCAACACAATCAAACAGTGTAGTTTTTTGAAGTTGGAAATTACAAATTTATCCCAATCTGACAATTATGTGTTTGTGTGTTTTCTGCTTTTGTGTGTTCAAAGCTGGGACGTTGTAAAGGATTAGAGTCTACTTTAGGCTAAATGCATACAAGAGGGGATAGAGCAGACAAAAGTAAAAGGCTTATCCTACAAGTTGAAACAAGTCGAGTGTTAGTTCCCAAGTTCCCATGTGCATGCGCTCACATGCTAAGACGCACACGTAGGCTCCAGAAAACTCAAAGGATCCTAACTGGAAAAGAAAAAAACAAGGATTGACATGTAATAATAGGGTTTATATTACTTGTAATTTGTAATGGTTTAATTAGCATGCTATGAGCTGGGTTCAGGCTGGAGCTACAGCAGCGAGCGCTGTGTCCTGTCCATCCATACACATGGATCTAGCCTGATCCTGCTCCGAGGGAGAGGCTCTATTGTCAGTCTGAATGCCTTCAGTCAGAGGTGTTAGATTTGATCCCAACAGGGAGGGTTTGGCAGGTTTGCGTGATTGTTGCCTACTCACCGAGGCTCATCCTCTCGAGCAGATTCCTGGGTGACATTATGTGTCTGCCCGCAGAACAAAGATGAGTAAAGAGGAGAAAAGGGGGGTGGGGGTGGTGGCTGGGGTAGCGCTACCCTCTGGCTCGGTACATGATCGAGTCTGAGCCTGCAGATCACAGGTGTGAGAGTCTTTTGGGCCTCACTATATTTTATTTTTTATTTTTCTACTATCTCTATCAGCATCTTCTCTCTTCCATTTCCATATTTTTACCCCCTTCCCCTCCCACTCCACCAACCACCCAAATCCCTCACACACAATCATTTTTTCTCACTGTAATTCATGTTGCTCATCTGCAGTGTTTCCAGGAGAGACAAATTAAAAGGGGATTCTCATATCGCTCTGTCACACTTGAGCTGCGGGCCTCATGAATCACAATAAATTCTATTAAGCAGCACTCCCTCTGTTTCGTTCCCTCCCCAGCTACCACCCAGGGGGCCTGCCCCTGTCACTGCTAAACATCTGTGTTTATTTACACAATCACACACCTAGCTAACTGATTCCTAAATGTCCTGCCCCTCCTAGAGAAAAAAAAGAGTTAATGCTCATTTGCAAAATGTCAGAGCAGTGTTGTGATTTTCAATGAAAAGACAAAAACAATGTTGCAGTAAATTGCAGGTTGCTCTTTCTGGGGATTTGATGAAACCGGCTGCTCATGCACAAGATGCCTCTGATTAAGTCATAAGCTGCCTGCTGTTATGTTTAGAAAGTCACTCTTAACTTTCAACTAGAACGTTCATATTCCAATAAAAGACATCTTATTTAAGGACTATAATATCCAACACGTCAACTTGAGACTACCGTTTTCCCCAAAGGAAGCCTTGGCTCGGTGTGAGCTTGACACTTCCATGACTTTGTTCTTTATAAAGCTAATACCACAGCACCTACCTCTGTGAGGGTGAGGATAAGCTGTGTACTCCATCTATTGCTCTCCTTTCCATTAGACAGACCAGACAGGCACTTTTCTATGTGCCACCATGTGAAACAAAAAACCATGCCTCATCTGGCTTCTCTCCAATGAACCAAGTCACGTGGCTGGTTTCCTGGCTAACTATGGATGTGGCAGTAGCTGATGGCAGGAGGTTGTTTTGTCCCCCTCCCTGTAAGAAGCTCACCTCTGCCCGTATGCATGCACACCAGTATATAAATTGCTGAATCAGTGTCAGTGATAGAGTAATGGCACGGGAGGCATCGTAAATTACAGCAAGCGATCCCGGGGCGCAGACACTGGCTGTCGTGTCTGAGTGAGCGCTGCGCTCCTGAGCTAATGAATACCTTCATCTGGCCCCAGCAGTCAGCAGATTGCCCCGTGTTGATGGATACTGTCAGCCCTCCGCCACACCACATTTCATTGCACAATAAACATGGTTGTCAAAACCAAACAAAGTGAAATCAATTCATCCTGTACAGTGAGTGCATGCTAAATGAAATTAACGTACTGTGGGGTTCGATAGCAGCAAAGGTAGTGTATTATTTCTGAATTCATGATGGCTTTAGGGCCTACAGGGGCCAGGCCGAGGAGGAAATGTGTAACACGCATGCAGAGCAAGAGCTGGTACCAAAAGCACACATCCTTCATGCAGGCACAGGTGTTCCCTTCTGTTGAACTATAAACTGCACAATTTAGGGCTCATATTATTACAATATGCAAAAAAAAGAATAGCTCATAGGAGTGTGAAATTACTGTGGTCACTGATAAAGTCAAATTACAGTTCCAGTACCTGTCCAATTTTAATAGAATAATAGACAGCTGTAAGTGTTAAAGTTATTTCAAAAGTACACAAGAAAAAAAAAATCTGACACATCTTTTCTCTTCATAGTTTTTCTGCTTCTTCATCTTAGATGCCGCACCTACATAAATGAAACAAATGAAAATATGTGCATATAAGAAATTAAGTATATATATGCCACTTCCATACTTTATGTCCAGTTCAAGCATAGGAGACTTTATATACTTGTCAGATACTTTATTGACATGATTTATGATTTTTTCATTGGCCTCCTACAAGCGGCAAGCCTCCATGGACAATAAATGTATGTGTTCTCTATTTATACTGACAGTAAATGTACTGTTCTCAGTGAACAGATGGACCTCAAACATTTTCTTTGATCAAAAATCTAAACTGGCGTCCGCCACATTTGGTCTCTGTTACATGCAAGGTGACTGTGTGTTTCGGAGTACAAGTATCTGTGGTATTACGTATGTAAACACAGACAATACACATTCACTTGTCTGGTGTGATAGTTTTGAGGTGGAGACACTCGTCTATAATACTTAAGCTGAAAATTGTACAGCAGCATCTTCAGTGATTAAAGCAGAACAAGGTTTCAGCGGATTTAGAATTAATGTCTCTGCACAGCCCTCCATTACTCATTAAGAGTTTGATTTTGTTTATCAACTGAAATAATAATAGAAATCAAACCCCAGGTAACGTGTGCCAAGGCTGCTACTGGAATGGTCTAATGAGAAGGCTTCACATGTGGATGATGAAATATGCATGAGTCATCCCAAGCTTTCTTTTCCAGATTTGAGATCATTAAAGATGTATCGTAGCATATGGAAGGCTTTTTTTGTCTTATTTTTCAAGCCTTGTTTATCAACATGTTTTTGTTTGTTTAAATATTCATATTGCTTTTATTTAATTCTTTCACATCTTACATATAAAAGGAAGCAAATGCGCATGCAAACAGAAATCATTATCAGTCTGATGTACAGTTTAATACTGAGAGAAACTCTCTTATGCTGATTGTGAATGCCCTGATTGAGAAACAGCACTTTGCAGAATCGGCACACTCTCTCATCACAAATGTGTGCCTGGTTTGTTTGTGTATGTGCTTTGGTTTGGTGCTCGAGAGAGAGAAAGAAATAAATATAGCGAAAGTGAAGCAGAGGAATGGTGTGCCTGCGTTGCATATATAAGTGTTAAAATGTACTTTGGAAGAATGCTTTATTAAGACCTGCCAGAGTTCAAGCTTCCCTCCTTGATTCCCTTTTTTAAAGACTACCTCAAATCCTATATTTGTTATTTATGTTGGCACACTTACATGTTTTATGGACACTATGAATGTCAGATTGAAATGTGTGCGGCTGAGTGTGAACACTTGCAACAGCCATTGAAGTCCAAGGTCTTCCCCTTTTGGATTTGTGTATAATCTGATTTTAGTATAAGTGAGAGTGGGCAGCTCCTCCTTAAACCGACATTGTGTTCACTTTTATAGCACATAAAATATAGGCTTGTCAAGTCAGCTTTCTACTCAATAGGAAGTGCTCCCCTCCATGAGGGTCAGAAGCCCCCACGCTCATTTGAAACAATGCTCACGACTACGCTGAAAACGGCAATGACAAGAGATGAAGGAGAGTTAGAAAATGGCTCGTCATTTAATCAATGTCTTGCCTTGCTCTCTCTTCTTGTTCCTGCTCTGGCCTTTCCAGGGTCCAGGGAAGTCAATGGCTCTGCAGATAAACCCCAACCCTATTATTGTTGGCCAACAGGAGGTGCTGGATCTACTGAGGCCAGAGTCTTCAGGGAATCCAGAGGAAGGAACAACAACGAGCCACACATTAAGAGGCCAATGAATGCATTCATGGTGTGGGCAAAAGATGAGCGGCGCAAGATCCTGCAGGCCTTCCCTGACATGCACAATTCCAATATAAGCAAGATTTTGGGTGAGTACTGGTGATTCGCTGTGGTGACCCCGAAGGGAAGCACCCGAAATGGAAAACAACAACTTCTTAATTTAACATTATCTGATTATTACAACATTACAGTGCAATACACTTTTAATATCTACTGCTTTTTAAAAATCCATCTATAGCAAGGGCCTTTTTATATATGCAACAATACCTCACTGATAATATTGTTAATCTTGAATGATGAAAATATTACTGTATCCTATAATCCCTTTAGTTTGTTTAATCCTTTCATGTAATCAGCAAGGAATAAAGAAAAAAAAAATCTGTCTAAACCAGGACTAAAATTTATCATGTATGATTTTCTTATTTAATCAGAATTTCTTAGTAAAAGTCAGCTTTATTGTCAGTTTTTTACCAAATGTGCATTACATACAGGAAAAATTGAAATTAGAAGACTCAAAGACCCCAAAAAATGAGCACTGTGGAAAAAAAATAAAATAAATATATATATGTGTGTGTATATATATCTCAAAACAGTATCAGAAATAGAGGGTTGGGACGATAATAAATACACAATGAAGGTGGAACAATGAAGGTAAACAGATGAGGTATTGATAACAGAAGTTATGGTTTAAAGGGACAAATAATATAATAATTTTTCAAACAAGTTACAGATTTGTTCTGTTTTTATAAATTAAGATTAAGAGTATATTACTCATAAATAGAACTGATTCGATACAGCAGCAAGTGACAGAAACAGGAGAGTGTGTTATCTCATAGGCTCCCTCTGAATACAGATGGATTTATAACCCATCACTACCATAAGTGTTTGTCATGAAAAATGACAGAGGCTAAATGGGTCTTGTCCCCTCGGCATTGGAGTCCATACATCAGAGCTGTTAAAAGTGCTGTCATCCACTACATAGCAGGACACTTCACAAAGCGGTACTATTTACTACACAGCCTTGTTTTTCCTTACTGTTTGACACTCGCCCACGTCGACGATTTCAACTCGTATGCATATGCTGGACTATCAACAGAATAGTGTTTAATAGGGTAATAATTACAAAACCTACACCCTTAATGAAGTGCAGTTCAATAGTAACTCATGTTCTGACCTAATCTGTGAACTATCAGTTACTTAAAATGTATTCTTCTTTTTTGTTTGATCTAAATGCACCCTCTAGGTTCACGGTGGAAGTCTATGTCTAACCAGGACAAGCAGCCATACTATGAGGAGCAGGCCCGTCTGAGTAAACTTCACCTAGAGAAATACCCAAATTACAAGTACAAGCCACGGCCTAAGAGGACTTGCATTATTGACGGGAAGAAACTGCGCATCGGAGAGTACAAGCAGATGATGCGTTCACGGAGACAAGAGATGAGGCAGTTCTTCACTGTGGGGTAGGCAGCCTGTCACAAATCCCACAAACTAACCACACTGATGCACAAGCAAGCACGTACCATATGAAATGGACTGTAGCTTCCCTCTTTTTTTTTTTCTTTTTTTTTTTTTTCTTTTGCATTTGGTTTTGTTATGA
>JAPTGZ010000018.1:38194495-38211767 GCA_029814645.1 Fowleria isostigma
TGTTTTAGATATTTCCCTCTTTCACACACCTGGAAGCCATTACATCATTATCAGGCTCCTGCAGAGCTGATGATGAGCTGATCAGTCATTGAACTGTGTGTGCTGGAAGAGGGAAATATCCAAAACATGCAGGACACCGGCCCTCGAGGACCAGATTTGAGGAACACTGCTCTGTCATAACAGGCATCCAGTTCCTTTTCCTCTTCTCCGTCCCACCTAGATGATTACATGTGACTTTAAGCCACTATTCCAGCTCATTACAAACTGCTCCCTCCATCTGACAAATGAGGACCTAGATGAGTGACTGGAGTTAACTGAGCACCACTACCTGCTGCTGCTGACCCTCTGAGCTTCACCAGAGCTCTTTCTGCTCCTGTAAGCTGAGTGGAATAGACTTGTCAGCACCATTGATCTTATATGGATTCCGTGGTGAGACAATCATTTTGTTGTTGTCGATGCAGTGAACAGACCTACTCCTTCTTTATTAAGTGATAAGGCAGTTAACTTTTATCTTCAGACACAAATCTACAGATGACTGTTTTAAGTTAAATTGAATCCTACCTCGGATAATTAACAAGATGTAATTATAATCTTTTCTCTTTGTGTAAATTGCAAATGATATTCACAGAATTCAGGCCCTGGGACATGTTCTGTTTATTTTATGTGATATCTCGTGAGGATCAGGATCAGGGTGAACTTTATTGTCCTGAATGGGAAATTTGTTTTGGACTACAGTGCTACACTTTGCTGCGTACACATTCAGAAACATACAAGCACAGTCAGTCATAAAATGTTAAGGTCAGTATGATCACAGTTGAGTATTGCACTTAATCTATGTATTGCACCTTCCCTCTTAGATAAAAATTAATAAAATCTGATCAATACAATTCATTGGTGTAATATATTCAGTTAAATTTAAAAATTGGAATAATCCCATTCTTAAAAACTAAAATGAATGAAAAACCTAAAAACATGAAGACATGGGTGGTATAAAACCATGATACTGCTTCCTCTGTAATTTTGTGTACTATACATCTTTATGCTGATGATTCTACTTTGCATCTGTGCAAAGTGAACTGATTAATAAATTGTACTCAATAATAATGAGTTCTTGATGTAGATGAAACTATTATTTTTCAAGAAATAGAAATACTGATTACATAAAATTGAAACAGTTACATGAGTATTGTGAGAATATTTTTGGTATCTTTATGTTACATGACTAAATTGTGAGTAATTTAAGAATTAGCTTCTTACATAATTTCTAAACATTTTGAATTATTATTTGAATCATAAATAAAATCAAATTAAGCATGCTTTCCGCTATAGACGGTTCCTATGATCTTTGTATTGTGGTGACATTTTAAAGACATTCTTCAGCTGTGACTCTTAATATGCTGAGTGTTATTTATCCTTCTGCACTATGATTTATTACATGTGATAATTGTACAACTCATCATTGTGGGCTGAATGTTAAGGTTGACTGGCCCTCCTCTTTAAGGCATGACAGACATTAGGCTTTATTTATCCATCAGACCATTGCTGATTTTAACCCCGTTGGGATTTTTCTTTTTTTTTTATGTATTTGCATGTCTTACACGCTCTAATGATTGTAATATGTTGCAGGTGTTTGCTATTTTTATCAGAATTAGGAAAAAAAAAAGTTGTTATGCACCTGCAACCTAGAATAATTTGTTGAAAGATGTTAAACTTTATCCATTTTTATCCTAAGGGCATTTTAAATATTTAATACCATTGTATTAAACCTGTAGCTATTCTTGTTTCAACTGATTCATTTAGTTTATATTTTAATTGCTCACAATATTCCAAAGGTTTTCTTGTTTTACTGAATTGCTGAAATATAGGTTTGACTAATAGTTGGCATGCATTGTAGCATGCTGTTCTTGTAAAACCCTGTATGGGTAGAATTGTGTCATTCCCTTGACTGAGCTGATTTGTGCTAAGGAACACTGACTTCATTCCTTTTAATTATGCCGGTTGAAAAAAAAAAAACATGTATATTGCAGAGTACCACACCTGCATTTGAGAGGGGAGTTGAGAATTTGAGGGAGAGGCAGGACAAAAAGAAGTATTGTTGTTGGGTGTAGGTCAGCGCTGCTAGGCTGCTGCTCCCTAGAACATTCCATGGTGTCACATAATACTGTCAGTTTCCTGTTGGAAGTGCCAGCCCAGAAAGATTGAGTGTGCTTGCAAAGTTAGAGACGTGTGTGTGTATTTGTCAGCCCACTTTGTACGGTAGGACATAGATGTGCCTGTTGTTTTCTGTTATTTCTGCATCACTTTATACTTTCAGCTTGGATGACCTGCATTTCCACCAACCAAAACATGGCCAGCGATGAACAGACAGTATTTCCTTAGCTGTAACGTTCCAAAAAAATGTGTGTTTATGTGTGTGAACACTTGGAATAAAGTATAACACATCTCCTGTGCAAAAGAGTAAGTCTGTGCTTCAGTATTTTTATAGGGTTCTCTATAATATGCTTAACACAGTCATGTGAAAACATAGCCAAAGATATAACTCACCTGCCCTATACTTAGAATTGTAAAATTAATTTCTCCCTCTAGATGCCATCCATAAAAAGGCCTTGGACAAAGGTTGCTGTTTGTCTTGCATTGTGCAGGGGTAATACAGCACTGCATGCTGAAAAGTCACAATTACGTTTTATCAATGTGACAAAAATTATATTCTGATTTTTTTCAGATGGTAAATTTGGCTTCATGTACATGCACCTCCACCCTTGCTTGTAATTTTCAGTGTGATCATTTGCTGAGGCCCTGGAAATTGCACAAAAATGTTTTTATTTTTATATATCTTAGGTTAAATTGTTATTTTTATATCCAAAACAACTCAAGTCTCCTAAAAGTTACAGCTGTTTTAAAACCAGTAGATTTTGTCTTTGTTTATACAGGTATGTTGATGATGTTGTTAAATTTTTAATGTATATATCCTGCATAATGTAAAATATTACAACAAATATTAATACTTTGTTGATAGAATAGTAAAAATCAGTATTCAGAATGACAGCCAAAAAGCAAAAAAAAAAATGCTTAACTTCAATTATTTAACAACACACAGACTTGTTTATCATGAGAAACAGTAACCTAATTAGAGAGCCCAACGAAAATCCATGTATACATTTACCCTGAGCTGAATGTCATACACGACCAAGAAATTCTCATACACACATACACACACAAACTCACGGCAATGCAGTCAGTAGGGGGAAAAGACCCTTAAACATTATGCTGGTGAAAATGTGTAAATTAGACTTGGCCTTGTGCAGCTCTGGAGTGCAGTACGCAGACTGAGGAGACATTAACGAGGAAGGGGAGACTCAGTGATTTAGAAGAGAAGCGGCCCCACACCACCGAAGGAAAATAAACCAAAATAATAGACCTCAAGGATGTAATTAGGAGAATTGTGATTCAACAATGAGGTAACTATCAAACCGTTCAGCCACAACGGCCGGCTAAAAGTAACATTTAAATATGTTATGACATCATTTATGTTAAATTGAATTTTCCCTTACTGGCAAAAGTCTTGCAGCGCTAAAACAACCTGCTATCAACCGAGAGCTGCAGCATAGGCAGGAACTGAAGGGCTATTATAGTGTTTGTGTCTGAGATATAAAATGTGTTTTAAATAGACCTGAATGGAAAAATGCAGATATAGTATTTAGGAATGTGCCATCTTTATCATTCATTATTATCATTATTATTATTATTAAAGCACAAGAAAAAATACTAATGAGATTTGTGGAAAAAATTAAATAATATAAATAAACACACCATGTACTATATACAGTATTGTGTAAAAGTCTTAGGCCACCTTTACTTTTGTTGATTTTGCAGGGCTGTAGGAAGCATATATATTTATTTTCTGATTTCTTTTCTTCAGATACAATAAGGAAATACAAGAAATATGTGCACAGTGCTGAACACACAGAAAATCTAAACTAAAGGCTTCCATAGGCAGTCAAAAAACACGAAAAACACCTGACATTGATGAATTGTTGAATGAAACCCGACATGTCACATCAGAAAACTAATGCAGTAAATCTCATATGTCTGAAAAAAAAGAAAGACATAAGGTGCAAAAAAAAAGGTCACTAGATTCTTAAATTGCAAAAGCAGTTTTTCCAGAAGATTTAAATTTTAATAATGCATGTATTTCCTGTATGTCCTGGTAGCATCTATATACTGAAACTGAGAATTGCATGTGTGGTCATTATAACTGCTCAAATAACCAACTTAACGGTGGCTTCAGACGTTTTTACAGTACTCCATACTCCAAGAAATTAAAACGTTAATTTTCAGGTTTGCAGAGGGCTTTAAAATCTCTATTTTGTTACTTAAAAAACAACAACAATTGTAGGGAAAGGTAGCATCAGATGTTCAGCTATATGCAAAAATCCTTTAGAAGGCATATTAGAGGCTCACGGTTCATACACATCTGCTCATAAATCACAAAAGGGCAGACCACTCGCGTATAGGTCCCTGTTTTGCATGATTAACTGCAAATCATAACATTGTCCCTAAACGTGCCACGAGCAAATAAGGGGAGCGACAAGTAACAAACATTTATTTTGTGTGCGTCTGCTTCTGAATTTAATTAGCCTTTTTTTTAACCCGTGAACCCAAAGCCTCACCCCTGCTGTAAGATCCAGAATTCATTAAGCTGTTTTCTGCCCTCAGATTTTCACACCACGGCTTTGAACATCTGCACCCTGTCATGTATCATCCCATTCATTTCTACTTAATTTGATCCTAATAAGTGCCTACACGAGGAGCCAGATGTTGCTGCTTCGACTGTGGCACTGAAAGTTTTGTTTGAGGGGAGTTGTGCTCTGTGCCTGGTGGGCAGGGAGGTGCATCCAGTGCAGGCATAGACTGTTTGAAATCACTCATTAATATGTAGAATAGTTTTGTGATTTCTTATTTTCTAGATATTAGTTTTTACTTGTCAGTGCACACAGAAATCCATCAACATTTGACAAAGTCCCTCAGGGTAAGCCAGAGAACTTGCTTTTCATTTTCATTAATTCCAAAAGACCTGTTTACAAGAAAATCATCAAACACATATTTGTATCAGCCGAGTAAGACCACTTTTAGGAGATACGGCTTCAATGTCTCAGTTTAGAGCAGAACTTTCAAATAATGGAACACGGTTTACTTTCAGTGGGGTCACAGGCGTCTTGAGGGGATTGATGTGTGTTTGAGATGATGTTCACTGGGCAGGATACTGGGAGTAGTTCTGATTATGTTCTGTGGATGGAGAGCCTCTGTAAACTTGACTGCTAATCAGCACCATATGCCAGTCTCTGGCCCTCATTCTCATCTTAACATTTCAAGTGGCTCCTAGACATGGCTCCTGACATGCCCTGGATTCAGTCACAGCAACTAGCAGCCTGGCATGTGCTAATGAGAGAAGTGGTGGATGCCGAAAAGTCTCATGTACCCCTGAGATGCATAGGAGTGCATCTCGTAAAGCCAAAGGATGCGACGTGTGACCTTTTTGAGTGGACTTCTGCTACCTGCTGAAGGAGCTGGGCTGGTACTGTCAGCTCACCCGTATTTCTGTGGCTTTCTGGTTAAATGATGCAAAAATAGTCGTCCTTGGACATGTGTTGTTACAGTAAGAAACAGTCCGCATATGTAGGGCACAGGGTAACTTTTGAATCTCAGATATATGACATATGCTCAACCGCTTCTTTGGCAGTAACCTTAGTCCACATCTACTGGTAAACAGGAAAGGATCAACTTGACACTGACCGCGCAGTGGAAAGTTTCCATTAGCTAGCATCAAATCAGGTGAATTTACAAAAGTCCCTTGATTATAATTTCTATACCCTTTGGGGTCATGGGGGTCAAAAGTGTCGTCTTGCGGGGGATCTTTGTTACACGAGAGGGAAAATGAACTGGCTGAGAAAAGAGTGGTGGCGGAGTTGAGGCGAATCACTCGCCCTTTTGTGTAGGGAAGCATCTGCTCCTGTTTAACCCCGGGCCACTCAGGCATTCTGGGTAATCAGAGTGACCGCTGTGCATTACCTGCTGCAAGAAGAGAAACATATTAAAGTGACACATGCTGACAGGAAGTCCTCCCACAGGCTGTTCAAGCTCAGTCCAAAATATTGTGAATGAAGCGCAGTCTGCCAGCGCAGCAATAAATTACAATGGAATGATCTGAGACGCCTTGACTGATAGCTCTGATAGAGTCTTCTGTCTGCTCAAACAGCTGTTTGTACTGAGTCCCCGACCGGAGCTGTCGCTGCTTCCCGTGCCCCGTTGTCATTTAAAGTGACTGCAGCTTAGTGTATCTGTCAGCTGACTGGTTTCTCATTGTTTTACATGCTTGGAGACTATGCCTGTGAGAGTGAGTGCAGACCCCTCAGGCAAACATGGTGTCAGAGAGCTTTGTTCTACAGGATGCTGGGGCTCCCTCAGCTGCTGCTTGGCTCCTCCACTAACTGGGGAAGTCAAGGAGATTAAATGGAACATCCTGAATCGTATACTTCCTAATGCTTTGTGACATCCACACTCTGCTGAGACAGTAGGCGTGCCTACACAAAGGAAAAGCGACAAAACAAATAGTGCCTCCTTGAAAGATTACACTGTATGCCACAGGACATGTGTACATCATTTACACTGATGTAGTCTGACAGGAGTGGGAATTTTCACAAAGGCACATTCAATAAATTATGAAGAATGTTTTGAGTGGCATTTGAGATTTACCTACACAAAAGAGCCGTATTTTCTCAACTCGTAGTAAATATACTGTGCTGCCTTCAGAGTGCATTATTAGAATGTTAAATATTGACTGTTTTTGGAGACGCCATATTTTATGCGATCTTGTTTTTTAAAGCATACTGTGTAATAGTATATTCATGAAGCACTTGATACCGTTGTATGAATTATTGACGACAAGACAGTATCCCAAGTCAGTCAGTCAGTCCAGTCAACCCAGGATGAGGGCATGTGGGAGAGAGTCCCGAGAGAAGAGGCCCAACGCCGTGCTTTGTTGGGGGTTGTGCTTGCAGATTTTTATTAGGAAGTCATAATGAATCAGACGGATGGAGAGAATGGAGGTGTTTATGCTAAAACTTTGTCAGTCATTATCAAGCACACTATCATGTGAGCCAAAACAAACAAAAAGCAAACATGTAAACCCCTCCAAATACTAACTGCATAACTACAACAACAATATTATGATGGAGCTCTGTAGGAGGTCTCAGATTCTGTGGTGTAGACAGAGAAAGAAAAGGAGAGATGACGGTTAGATGCAGAAAATATAAACGTCTGAAACAGTCATTATTATTTCATACAAATGCCTTTTCTTTGCTTGAAAAATTTAAGCCCCAATGGCAGCACATGTCAAAAGAAAGCCCAGGGACCACAGATGATTTAAGTGGGAGAGCAGAGCATATGCAAAAACCACATGTGTAACAGCCATCAGTAAACAGTGAATATGTGGTAAACTTGGCAGAACACTGACATTTTTTTAGAGCACTGCCAGTGTGTTAAATAAAGAGAGGGCCAAAGCAAGCTCCTCCTTATGCTCCAAAGTGTGTGCGCTGCTTCAAATAATATAAACCACAACAAGATGTCACAGCAACGTCACAGTACCGTTTTGGGTCCTCTATAGGGGTCAGTTAGGGTTTTTATTGCTGCCAGGGTAATAAAATGTTTGGGCACTATAAAAACACAATATAATCAAAAGGAAATCTCTTTTTTAGTGGAAAGTGACATATAATTAAAGTGTGAATATGACAAAACTCACAAAATTAAAGTTTGCACTACAAATCACAATAAAATAAATGTATTCTGTTTCTATGAATAAACATTCCACTTGGGTGAAGATTCTTAATTTCACTCACAAAGCAGGCGGCTGCTAATTGTCCTCCTTGCTGATCTTTTTATTTCTTACTTCCAGCCTCATCCCTAAGCTCTAGGCCAGATCAAACAATCAATTTTTACCAGCTTTTAGTGTGAACCATCAAAAAAAAAAAAAAAGTTTTTAAATGCAGGCTTCTCTATTTAATGTATTGATCCGATCCTAGTTTACATATTGATCATAAGATGCTGAACTACAAATGGAAGTTTAATTCAAAGCACACATTATAAATCATACATTATGCTAATACCAGAAAGCAGTTTTTTTTTTTTTTTCCTCCAAACAAGGAATTTCAACAAGCTTTAAAATTTCAGTCATGAGTTTTGAAATCCCACAACCTAATTAGACATGCTTATTGGTGGACCAACGATGCAACATTCGGTCAACAACCAATAAACAAATTTGCGTATGTTGCTGTATTCTTCAGTCATTAGTTCACAGGCCATCTGTACATAGAAATAAACAAGAAACCTTCTTCTTGCTTGTGTAGGATTCTAACAGTGGTGGTGTCTTTGATCTGTGGTCCTTGATCTATTGGGCTCATGGTGTCATATCCCCCTGTGATGTGCTGGATTAATTAGGTGGAACGGGTATTTATCCCTTAAAATCATAATACTAATTTACCCAATGCAATGTGGTGTCTCTGTGGGTGGCAGCAGTGGTTCCAGCTTCTATTAAAAACGCTTAGCCTTCACATCGTCTGATGAGCTCTAGCACTGAATGGATCACAAATCAGTGGAGACATTCAACATGAAGAAATGCCAATTATTAACAAGAATCAATTATGTCAATATCAACAAAACTACTCTGTTGCTTGTTTCACAACAAGTGATGCACAAATAATTATCTACGCAATTTAATTGAGCATCAAAAAACTCGAGGAAATTATTTGTAGTGGCGATGTCTTTCATTTTTTTTGCTCACAAATTAAGAAGAACATAATAAAAAATTTGCTTGATGTTAAATCTAAACAGTCTGTGATAGAGGCTTTGCAGAGTGACTGAATAGTTGCACAGTCACTGCACAGGAAGGTTAGACGGAAAAAGTTAAATTATGAAAGCAACAGTATGGGTGAAAAAGAAAGTGAAAAAGACAGTGGCAGAAAGAGATAGTATCCACTGAGATCTGTCATTAACAAACTGTAAAATGTGAAGTAATAAATAGATGATGGAACTTCTTCAATGGGGAGGCAGCAAATGCATATCCAGACTGAACGAGCATGAAAGAGAGAAGGAGAGGGAGAGAGAGTCTGCAAACCAGACCTGCCAAACCTTACAATAAAATCTTTCCTTGGTTCTTTGTGTCTAAACTAAAGATAGTGTACATTGTCCATCCCTGTGTACAATTCTGCAGTGTAGGGCCCCTGGTTCCCCAAGCTGAATGCAGCCCCTTCTTGTGCTGAGGTCTGTGAATGCTATCTCAGAGCAGCAGTGCCCAGAATGCTGCCTATTCCCACACCCAGCAAACGCCACCAGGGGATAAGGAAAACACAATTGATAGAAAGTGTATTCTTTTCCATAGGTTCCCACCAGCATGTCGCTAACTGTTTCCGCTACCTTATCAAAGAACAAATGCCTTTGAAAATAGGAAACAAAGCACCAGGCTGCATTGTGGCCTGCTTTTTGACAGGGGTAATCTGGCTTTTCCATCACCCACCAAAGTAACCTCCACCTAACATTCTTGCTGACGGGGCCATGCAGAGACCCAGCCACGTGCCATCTGCTGTTGTTACAGACAGCACTGGACAGGCACGGGCCAATAGTTACCGCAACACAAACCATGTCTCATTTTAAATAGTAGTACTTCTGTATTAGTACTTTAGAAGTTATATTTTTTTAATAAAAGCATTCTGTGCACTGATAAATATACTCTCTGGATAACACCTTTCATTCTATAACAAGACCTTTTAACATGCAGAAGTCTAATGACCTTGTGATGATAATATGATTCAATACCTCTTTCCTTCTTTTTTCACACCAACAGTGTACATTTTCCTGTTTAGCCCCACAGTAGAGTACCATCTACTGGCTATCTGTGGTACTGGATATACAACTGACTCCATCAACTCAACTTGCACACAATCAGATTTCATCTGTGCCTCAAGGTCTTCAGAAAGTAAGTAGCCTCTTAAGGCTCATACAAGGAGAACAACCACGCCCTGTGTGAACTTCTCAAACAATATCTGCATAACTGCCTTTATAACTGAAATTAATAAAAATTTGATGATTTAGTTACGTACAACATGAACTTTGACATACATATTTTGATATTATGGCATGATATGAATAGTAAAAATGCTCAATTTAGTTGCAACATAATAATTAAAAAAAAAACAACAAGTTACTAGGGTTACCAACACATTACTGTAGGATTAAATCTTTCTGTTGCTGAAATTTACAGTTTGCCACTGTTATACTGTAAAATACTGACAAAAAGACTATCACATAATTACTGAATAATCCTCACCAAAGGCATACTTGCAGATTATTATTGTACAGTGTAGTGTTTATATACTACATGCTATATCCTGATGATTGGTTGACATTTTTCTACATATTTCTTAATTGTTATTATTAACAATAGGTTAAAAAAAAACAACCATGGAATGTGAAATTGTTATTTAAAACTTTAGACCCAAAGTTATAGTTTAAAATTGAGAATGAAACTGCAAAACATTTATACAAAATCAGAGAATAAAGGTGAGGAAATCCAAAATGTCACATGGGGCAAATAAATTGAAGCTATAGCCATTTAAATTCTAAATATAATCCTTATAAGTCAGATAGAAGTTTTGCAGTGCGAGTAAAGACAGAGGAAATGACTGAATGCATTAAAGAGTGACTGAGTGAATGACCAAGTCAATAACAGAGATTGCGACAGCGTGAACCACTTACACACCTGACTCAAACTGAGCAAATTGGTGATTAACATTAACTGAAGAAATGACAGCGCAAGAGCCTGACTGACCAAGAATGTTTTTGTGGATAACGGGGAAAAGTGTGACTAAGGGCCTGCGTGCGTGCGTGCGTGCGTGCGTGCGTGCGTGGTTGGGTTCACTGACACACATATAAAATCCCATTCAAAGTTGATCAGTTTGTTTGTTTCGAGCATTAACTGATGATGAGTTCTCCCAGCCAACATTCTTAGTCTCTAAGGATTTATCCTGAAGAACCACCGGAAAAACAGGTTTGTATTTTCACTTTGTATGAAAGAAAATGTGCTCACTGAGATAGTAATACTTTTGACCTTTCACATAGCACATATATTCTTGTATCATCAGCAATGTCCTTTAATTCCTTAAACATAGAAGAGGCCACATTTTACCATCTGATTAGTGTCAGAGGAGCTTCTTTAAAATGGTCCTGCAATAGGATGTTATATATTTCTGAACTGTGAGTTGAAACCTAAGGAATGCAAGGTCCTGAAAATATTCACAGCTAATGCTGTGAATAAACAACACAGATGAAGGATCCAAGCTTCTAACCTTTGAATGAATAAAATATCTCATAAAAGACTAGGAAATCTATAACAATCAAGTCCTTAGCAGTAAAACAGGGTGTGGATGCCAGGATTACCTCAGACCTTGCCAAGGTGGTGAAGTTTTGGCTGGATAAAGGGTTTAACATCTGGGTCTTTGTCTTGTTGTTCTTATACTAGCTGCACTGGCATCCACAGAACTCCTTTGTTGCCTTCACCACGCCATCTGACTTAGTTGCATTTAACTGTTGTTCTAGAGGCCTTACAAAACAGCCACACTTCAGTCCAAATGTCCTTCATTTTTATATCTATCAATCCTGTATTCTCTTCTACTTCTTTCTTTTAACATTCAGATTTTTTTTATTGTTAAAAACTTTAGTTTTCTTCTGGATGTTAAATTAATGTAAAACACACTAAAGTGCCTTTGTGTATGAAATGATTACATAAATAAACTTGTTTTGCCTCACATAATCTAAATACCTTCCAAACTTTAGATTTGATTGTATGCATTAAATCATGACAGCATTGTAAGAAAAGTTTTTGTGTGAGCGAGTGAATACTGTGTAAATTAAACAGCAGTCTGTAACTTGAACCTGGCACTAGTACATTTTAATCATTTGTGTATCTTCATGACTTATCAGTAAAGTGTTGTTATCTTTTGTCATCTCTTTTGCATGTGTGTTTTGCATATAACAATAATGAAAGCAAAAGGGCCTTTACCTGAGGGTAATTTGCAGCCTGGAGGGGAACAATCACGCACCCATTATCATGTATAAAATATGTTATTTGTACTCCCAAAATGTAATGCAAAACAAAAACACTGTGTACTGTAATTACTGTTTTTCTTCATCCCAGCGCTACTGAATTAATAGTAATGTACCTCATTAAAGCCAACAGGACTATAATGTTGATATTTGGAAATAAATTAATAACAATCTCTACTACCTAACTTCTATGTAATATGTTTATTAACTAATGTTTTTACTTTAATTTTGGGCTTAAAGAGGTGAGTTTACTGGAAAAACCTCTAAGAGCCTGTTCTCACTTTCAGCTATTTTGCTGAATATGGAACACATAGAAATAACACTTGTGTTGTCTGTGTGTAGGATTGAGGAGGTGACAACCTGTTTCTGAAGCCTGGGGGGGGGGATGTCATCAGCACTATGAAACGAATAGATCAGTAGAGGTGTCACCATCTTTCCTGGCTTATGACATACAGACCAATGATAATTACTCACTAAGATGACAGCCACTGTGAAAATAAGAAAAAAAGTAAATGTTGTCTGAGGATTTTCAGAACTAAGTGGATTGCAATCCGATGGGAAATGACGCATTAGTATCCATCATCAATGAAATGATCACTCATATTTCAACTTAAGATACAAAAAAATATCTAACAGCTTTCTAAATATTAACAATACAAAGGACAAAAACTAAACGTAATGCTTTAACTTGTCAAAATGACTCCAATTGTCAAGTCTCAAACTTGCTTTATGAGTGATGAAGAAAAAGTCATATGGTGGGGGAAAAAAAATCCAAATATCAACATACAGCATAGCAAATATCAATCAGTTAAAAATGTAAAAAAACAAAACCCGTCCTGGGGTCATGGTCACAGAAACATGTCTTTTTCATGCACTATTTATACAGTTTGTGCAGATTTGTGGATTTGCAAAATGAGGGCCATGAAAAACACACTGACGCTTTGCCATTGTGCCGCTGTACTGTTGTTGGTATCCACTGAGCTTCGGTGTGGGCTGCTCTGCATCCTCACTGCCCGAAGGCTGTTTTCCTAATCATATTAATGAGGCAGCGATGCTCCAACCTGTGCTGCAGAGCCGCCGCCTATGCTCAAGAAGCAGTCCTATTTACACTGTACCTATACTAATCTGACAGCCTTGATCAAGGAACAGAAAATAAAACCCCTAAGGCCTCTATTGATCAACCTTGAGTCTTACTCTAACACAGTTGTGAGGGGTTGGTTAGCTTTTACAAATGTTAGTGTGTTCAATGAATTATTTCATCAGAAAAAGCATGCTGCATTAAGTATTTATTTTGAAGTAAACTATTTCAAAGGGGTGCCCATACTATATCATCCCAGCTGAGATCAGAGTCCAACAGTGCACCCTATTCTTTGTGTATATCTGTCTGGGGCTAAGAGAGTGGAATCACTGTTAAGGAGGACATCAATAGTGGGAAGCATCCACCAGTTTTCTGGACTATATGGTCTGCTTTTCAAAAGAGCAGTCTCAATCCTCACACTACATGATCATATAATTGCAATCTAAGGAAAATCAACAAGGCTTTTATTATTTATGTTATTTAAAAAAAAAAAAAAAAAAAAAAAAAGTGGAGCTTATAATCCTGTGTTTGGTTAAAAGTGTGTGTAGGTTAGGGCGTCATGAATCACAAGCAGCCTCAATCTGAGAGGCAGCAAACTTTTATTTATGACCTTCTGGTTCATTAATGTAAGACGTGTGAGACCTGAACCTGCAAATGGTTGAAGAACATAGCCGAAAACAATATTGGGAAAGAGATTAAAGGAACAAAATACAATGAAAAGCGGAGTGTATTTGCTGTAAATAATCAGTAATATAATTACCCGTGGAGACCTTTCTTCTCAGTGATTTCCTAAATGTTTACTAATGGACTCTCTCCCTTAGCCATTCTATTACAGAGAATTGTTGAGTGTTGCCCTGGAGGCTTATATCTCTCCCAGGGCCATGGGTCTGGTTAATGGATGACCCACTTGTTAGCTAATTGCTGCGGTGTCCCTGAACACAAAGGAAATGTTAAATTATGTTATGTGGCTGTTAGATAATGAGCTGGAGCAGGAATAGCACTTTCAACCAAGCACTCAGTGTAGTGCATATAGGCTAGTACAGTTATTAACACCTTAGAAACCAGAGACTTGTTTTTATTATGTTTATTTTACACACAGTCATCTCTTTACTTCTTTACTTTATGTATTAGAAGTTTCTTTTGAAGTCCACAGTAGTGTTTTCTTTTTACACAAAAAAAAGCCTGAACTGTCCAACTCCACTGAGAAGTTGTCTCCACTCCACATTTTGTCTTAGAAACACAATCCAGACCACATGTCATGCTGTGAGTCATCAAAACATGGAAGCGGACTTTACGAACAGCCAGTTATCGGCTCCTGCTCCGACAGCGCGCACATGTAAATACTGACCTCATAAAGAGGCAGGGTCACACAAATCTTAAACAAGGACCTATCTCACTGTCTCTAATGTCTCCACTTTCCAGTAAAAACCCAGCAGCAGAGCACCTCACAAAGCAACTGAGGAGAGAAGGAGCAGTTCTTGGGCTTCAGACTTACCGTCTTATTTCAACAAAAGCAAACTGATTTAAACCAAATGTACAGCTAGGCTGTTATAAGCCCTCCTGTGAGTAAAATGGAGTTTATAAAAATCCAAAACAATCTCCTGAAAAGAGTTAAATTTAGTTTAGCTGGGGTAAAATTTTTATGTACATATTTATTCATTCATTCATTCATTCATTCATTTATTTATTTATTTATTTATGTTTATTATATTTTTTGGAATAAAAAATTTTGCTCCAACTAAATACAAATTAAGTGAATAGGCATAAATCCTCTCTGACTCACCAAGTGAACTCTGTTTGCAAATCGTAATTTATTTTTAATTCCAAAGTGGAGGACAGACAAAAATGCAAATTTAAGTGAATGTGACTCAGTCAGGGAAACCTGTGTGGCTTTTTAGGATCCGTGAAGTACAGACAGCCTCCTCACCTCTTGGACCTGCAGCCAGGAGTGGAGAGGCCAGGCCTGGCCAAAGAGTCTCTTTCACCCTCCTCTGAGGATTTGTTTTCACTGGAGGACATGCTGGAACACAGTGCCATGTTTGAATTCTACTGGCACTTTTTTCAAATAGTAGCCACAGCCAACTGGAAAGGCCTGGCTGATGATTTTATTCAATATTTAACGTCCTAGGGCAGAATCTCTGGCAGTGTGGGATAAACAACCGGCACCGCTCTGGGTATGAAATGAAATAAATAACTAGACCTTGCTTTTCTTAGATATCTCACAATTGAGATTTACTCAAATCCCAGAAATTACATTTTTCAAGCCCTTTTCATGCCTATGGTTTTGTTACGGCTTTATCATCAGTATCAGCAGCCTGTGTTTATTCAACCCTCAATTACCAAAGGCTCAGCCGGCAGGCCTTTAATTGATTACTTTAATTGATTGGTTGGGGGGTAACCATGGCTGAAAAGCAGTTTATCTTAATCAGTTGAGAGGAAATTTAGAGAGGAGCTTGATTTCCTCCAGCTGATCACCCCTGTGTTACATGAAAGTGCAGAGTGGGAGGAGGTGTGTGAAATTCTCCAGTTTAACATCTAATACTAAGGAGGACATTCACCAAATGCATAAGATGATAGATGGCCCAGGAATTTGGCCCCTTTACACAGCAGATAATCTCCTGCATTTTCTCACTTATTTACCTCTGACTGACCTGACAGGAGTGGACACTCACATATGCATCGGAAATTATGTTTAGGCATAAAAAGTACACTACGCCACATTCCACATTTATAATCAGCATTTACATTAAGTGTTAAGAAAACAGAAAATGCAAACAAAATCAAATCTGAACCCTACTGTTGCAGATTAATAAAAAAAAATTCAATCATTACAACTGTTTTTTTTATTATCAAGAAATGATGATTAATTTGTGGGCACGGGTTTATCTTATGTGTATTTATACTATTATTTTACTGACAGTTACTTCAATTTGTTTACCTGTTCTCCATGTTCCCTTTGACTCACAAATGAGCACCACAAGCACACAAGAAATTTTTTCTTTTCTTTTTATGGTTTTAATTAACAGTCAAGCTGACAGTGTGCTGTTAATTGGACTGTTGCTTTTTATTTCATTAAATGAAAATGTGAGTGCCTTCTCTACTTTTGTTAGTTAAATAGGCATTTGTTCCAAACTGTTTGCGCCCACGATGGCATCAAGAGATTTAATTAAACAGTGAGGAATACTTGTTTAAAACAGTATTACTGGTCTTTTTTTGAAGTTTCTGTATTTTATAGTTTATTATGACACAATTGTTAACTTGTTTTCATAAGATTAATTTACATGCAAAAAGGCAAAATAAGAGTACTATGCGCCATAACACATTTGGTAAACAGATTGATCATAACTACACCTCTCTTCTGAGGCCTGTGGGATATTCTGAAAATCCAATAACCTGTCAGTGGCAACATGACGCTGTTAACAGGATTAAAGTTGTGAAACAGCAGGAGGCTAACTGGAGTCTTTCCTGTGGATGAATAGGTTCAAGATATTTTTTTCTCACTTTAAAATAGTTAAAAAGAGAAGGAGGAGTGATAAACATGACTGTTTCTCTGTACCCCTGCACAGCCAAGAGCAAAGATCTTTGTGTATCAAAAAGCCATGAATGCCTCGTTGCTGCCCCTGTGACCATAAGTGCCCCTTGTCAAACCATGTTTTTATTTTGGCAAGAAAAAGTATGAGCACACTTGTACATGTCACAGGAAGCCTTTTGGGAACTGCTACATGTAGAAAGTACATACAGTGCAGAGGGTCTGCAGAATTTCCTGTCTTGTTATGCTCTGGGGAAGGCCTGATATGAATGTGTCCGGGTATGTTGGCCTGCGGTCACTTAGGCATAGGAAAGGATATGGCTGAGCAATTTGGACTGTTCACTTGAAATGACCTTTGACTTTGCTCAAGGAGAATATCAAGCTCATCATAATAAAAAACACATTGATTTATAATTCATTAGTATATGACAAATAGTAGCCCTGCGATGAACTGGCGAAATGTCCAGGGTGTACCCCGCCTTCGCCCTTAAGTAGCTGGGATAGGCTCCATG
>JAPTGZ010000018.1:38211867-38223431 GCA_029814645.1 Fowleria isostigma
AGTAGCTGGGATAGGCTCCATGCGACCCCCGTGACCCTAATGAGGATAAAGCGGGTATGGAAAATGAATGAATGAAATGAATGACAAATAGTAAATATAATTTCCTTTGGTAAAGACATACAGATAATGGCAATAATGTTCCCTGCAGCAGCAGTGATCCTTAATGGACAGCATTTATTGCACTCAGAAACCTGTACTTTCATTTAACCCTTTGTGCATCTATGTATCTGGCCAGCTATTTACAACTTTAACTTGTGTGAAATTATGACAACACTGACCTTTGCTACGTATGACCACTTTGACCTGTCTGGCTTCATTCATGTCCGTTTACTGTTTGCCCTTTGCCTGGTGGTAATTGGTCTCTGCCAGGAACTAATGGCCACTGGACAGGAATGCTATTCCCCTGTCTGTTCAGAGGATAATGACAAGAGACCAGTGTGACCTTGTCTGGGTGGGAGCAGATCTCCTTCTTCTGAGAGAGGCCACTCCACCAGGCTCCCACTAGGCTCTGGTGTTTGTCTGCATCTGAGGGTCTACCGCCTCTGCCTCAGAGCAGGCCAGCCAAGCACAACCAAGAAAGGCTGGGAGCAGAGAGTACGACGCCTCGCAGACAAGATGAGCGATCTTTCCCATGGTCCTTTGCCCGCAGTCGTTTATTTCAGAGCCCAGGCCCGTACTAGACAAGCTAATTATACCAACAATAGCCATTAGGTGTAATAAGTAAAATTCTAACAGTCAAGGAAGGACAACATATAGAATATGTGTGCAGGAATAATAAGCTGTTGTTGATCTTTAATAAAGGCTTTATTTCTGTTTAAATCGTATTATGAATATATTTAAACAGTCTTGTTTGCTTTAAGTTTCCCATCCTAACCACCCCTTCACTTGGATGATCTAACTTCACAGTGCAAAATGATGTATGTGCAGTTTGATACTAGAGGGCCATTTTGATATTCATCTGCTTACGGGGGGAGTTTCTCTGTGCTTGTCATAAATCTAAGAGGGAGACATTTATCTATCTGTGTGATTTGTAACATCAGAACTTTTTAGAGATAAACTTAAAACATAACATCACTGCAAACTGAAAATGAATATGCAGAGAGCATGCGTTTTTACCCTTTGGCCAACTTCTGGCCACAGGGGTACTGTAATCATTTTATCGTCTGTCTGTCTGTCCATTCAATGACGTAATCACACTATCTGAAGAATGCATTGAGATATCTGCACCAAATTTATACTGTGGATGCATCTTGACATAGAGCAGAAACCTACTGAAAATACGTCACCTTGACCTACTTTTTCAAGGTTAAATGGCAACATGTCCTTTCAATGACACAATTGTGTTAACTAAAAAATGCACTGAAATATCCGCACCAAATTTACACAAAAAAAATCTGATCTAAATTATAGGGCAATAACTTTTAATAGAATCTTACACCATATTTGGCCAAGGGGTATTAAAAGTGTGCAGCACATTATGTTTTATTAAGATGACTAAAGTCATTTTAAATGTTAGTTAAAAAAATTAAATCAACCAAAATAAATAACAGTTTCTACTTATATCGGAGACGCCATTGTATTATGTTTCAGGTACATTGACTGTGGTTAAAAATGCTAGTCAACTAGATTGTCCCATTTTGTAAAACTGGTTTGTACCTAAAGAGATGTAGTGAGTTACTATTCACGATCAGGCCAACATAATAAGTATCAACACTGCCCACAGAGCACAGTCAAAGCTGTTGTCAATCCTGGTAGTCTCTGAGAGGAACAGTCAACACAACAGTAGCTGTAAGTAAAACTATTAAAACTATTCATTTGATGCTGACTTTACAATGTTTCCCCTAGACTAGAGGTCTTCAAGAGGTCTTGTGACCCCCAAATTTAAATGTCTTTATATATTAACATGAATCCAATATATTGTATCAAATGGATAAATGGAGGCAGAAAGTTATTTTTCAGTCAGAAATGTGCACATCAACACATGAACTCTGTCAAGCTCTGCACCTGTGCATTCAGCATGTCACTAGACCTGTATTGAATGAAGGTACATTTATACATTAAACTATACCCAGTTTATTATAAAACAAAATTAAATACAATATATATTGCAGGGGGTCCCCACTCCATCTCTCCATCAGTTTGGGGCTCCTTGGCCTGAAAAATGTTGAAAATTTTTGCCCTAAACTACTTTGTTGACTATATAGCCCTAGCTTGTAATGCATTACTTCACTGAAAGTGTGAATATGTTTCACTGCACAGCAACAAACCAGACAATTTTACATACCACCTAGCAAACCAAGTACAATTAAAAAAGGGGAAATGTTAAAACAACTTTAATGTAACTAATGACTATACACTGTACCAAAAACAATTATAACTGGTGTTTATATAGAATTTTGCAGGTTGCAGGTTGGTTGTCTTGCTAAAAACTGAGTTAAGTGAACTGCAACATAAACTACAGATGCACACTAAACATAAGAATAACAACATTATATAGCAATGCACACCAATATCACAACTATCTGATGAAAACTGCAGTTCTCAATTGACCATAGACAATGACTACATTTGCTTGGAGCTCAAATGTCTCATAATCTGCATCAAAACATACTTTGAACGTGTCCTCCTGCACACTAATATGGAAGTCACTATATGATTATGTCCAAAGCTGCATTTGCTGCTCAGTGATGTAGTTAAGTTCTTCCCCTGGAACACTTGGTCCAATTCGAAGCTTTGTGTCTGAGCTCAGCCTCGGGGTTTTTTGATAGGAATTATCACACTCAAAGCCTCTCTGAGCTGCCAGAGTATGTTTACAACTACAGTATGTGTGTGTTACCTTTGCATCATTTGTTGATACATACTTCTTGACTGGTTCAAAGATTGTTCATTTTCAATGTAAATTAAGGCTGTGAGGTCAAAGTATATGTTTTTATAATATTGCTATACCTTTCACTGACAAACGGGATGACTGAGGGAAACACAGACCCACACATGCACAAACACTTTCCTTGTTATTCTCCCCCCTCTACCTCATTCCATTCTGTCACTCCATCTCTTTGCCATCGCTGTGCTACTCTTCCCAGATAAATGTTTCATGAGGCAGCCCCCATATCCTCTCCTGGAATAACGTCCTTTAGATATGTCCAAGAGATTATATGACACATCACTCAGTCACATTTAGCTCAGCCTGCACATCTCGTGGCCTAACACAAACACATCTTCAACAGAACTGAGACAGGAGGGGGCAAAAAACAGGGGAGAAGCATATTTTAATACCCAAAACTGACTGTCAAATAGTGTCTGCAGTCAAAGAATTATCAAAGGGTTTATCCTTTTCAGATGTGAAAGTCTAAAGTGGGTCACACGCTACATTCACTGTAATATCACAGTAAATATTCACAAGCTTATCATTATTTAATCATCCCCTAATGGAAAAGATCCCCACCCCAAATATAGACCCACCTCCAAACTTAATAATTTTCAAATATGTTAACAGCTGTAACTGTAAACTTCATACAGTTGGTGTGTCTATCCTGCCTTTCAACTTAGCAGATCTACCAGAGCAAAGAGTGGATCTCATTTAACTGAGTTCTGACTTTGAGGATGTTCAACAACAACTCTCAACAACTCAAATACTACCAAAGATGCTTAATTAGAAATACATAGATGAATAAAATATCAAAAGAACCTTTTAAATCAGTAAATATATATCTTTAATGACAAATACTGCAGAAATAGGCGATCCCAATGTCGCCATTATCATCATCTCTATGTGGCTGATACTGTAGGTCAGCACTATGTTATATACTGATTAATAGGTGAAACTATATTTTATAGTATAGTATAGTATAGTTCACTTCTTTTTTGATGTGATGACTGATTTCCACAGCACTTAAAACAAAACAACCCAACTGTGTACAGTCAATTGCATCTCTATTTTTCTCATGCATTCCTTATGGTGCATTGTTATGTTCATTGCAACATATGCTACATCATTTTGACAGAACAAGAAGCTGTATTTACTTGTGCCAGCAGTTGGGGCATGCCACGCTTGTAAGGTAATAATATATGCTTGCATAAAGATGAGTTGTGTTAACCATATGAACCTTGGCTCTCCGTTAAGAGCCCTGCTGTTTAATCAGTGGTAAATTATACTGTCCTTCCTGCCATGGTCATTTGTCAGCACATATTGATGCCTGCTGGTGGAGGCTGAGGTAAGAACATTGTGGTTAAATGAAGCTTTTAAGGAAATGTTCTACTTTTTTTTTCCTTTCTATTCATTCCTTCGCTTAATTTTTGTGACTATTCAACTGTTAATGAACTGCATAGATTTTTTAAAAAAGTTTAATAATTCATTAATTAATGCAAAATTGTTAAGATCAATAAAAGTCATGTCAAAATATGCCTACAGACAATATGTTTACACCTTAACCTCAACTCTGACCTCCTGAGGACCTTTAGGCTGGTCTGTATTCAATTTATCAGTCTAAGGATACAAGAGATTTTATTGAAGTTCATCTTTTCCAGAGGTACTGTACAATATTCTTTTCAGCATACAGGTCTCTTTGCTATACAGGTTTCTCTACAGTATTCTATTTTCAAGTCCAGTTCTTAAATTTTAATGCAATGTAACTTCATTGCATTCAAAGTGAGATCAAAGTGCTCTGGTTCAGTGTTTGATGTATCCTCTATTTGAAGTTTTTTCCAAAGACAGAGAGTGTAAAACAAAAGTTTACATATTCTTGCCTTTGTGGGAGCAACTTCTGCTGCACAATATATTGATTCCACTTTCTGAAAGAAAGACAAGTAGAAAGGCTTGGGTTTTTGTTTGAATCATGTTGCTGCATTGTCAATACCAGGCCAGCAGCCTATTTCTCGCTGGTGTGAGAGAGCTCAGCTAAAGTGAGTAAAAGAGAAACTGAGGAGCCAGTCGGGTTTGTATGGTATCAATCTGAAAGACACTGATGGGCCACATGTGAACACGGTGACCAGGCCTGTGCTGACAGACAACCACACCCCAGGAAAAGTATCACCCACTGACAGTGACTGACAGATAAAAGAAGCAGTGCTGTTGCAGTGCTGAATGGCTAGTCCTTGCAACACAAGAGGTGTGATTAGGAGCTGTCAAAGCAATTTGAGGCAGTTGACAATGACATCACTCACAGTCAAAGAGTGGGCTAGACCGCTGATGTATATTCATTGAGAAACTGGAACCGAGAGCCAGCCTTTAGGGAGCACTGTATGTTTATATGCAAGTGTTCCTGTGAGGTGTTCTGTGTAAACATGCTAAGAGCTTACTGTGATTTCTCTAAGAGAATGTAAATTTCTCTGTCTGTGCTATTATAGTAGCACCTGTTTCCACTTCCACGGAAGTTTCACAGCACTCCTGCCTTAAGAGGACTGTTGAAGCAATTTAAATTGTCAAAGTGCTCGATATACACTGCTGTAAATCACTGTCTATGGATCGTTTTCTGATTTAACTGTGCATTTCATTCCACATTTTTTCCTAAGCACTTAAGTATTTTACAGTTCTTTACAGGTTGCATCATATAAAATGAAATCAATTAACAGCATTTGCAGCTACATTAGGATTATAATGTTATTCATAGTTTTTTGAACAAAGCATATACATATATATATATACACACACACACACACACACACACACACACACGTATATATATATATACATATATAGATGTGTGCACACACATAATGAGATTTATATCCAGATAATATAGTGGATGAATGAATCCATAAATGAGCAAGAGGTCCAAATGTGTATCTATTTTTACATAAAAACCTAAACAAAATTTTTGACCTATAGAATGTCAGTTCAGTACAGTGTATGCTACATCTAATTTTTTGTTAATAAATGAAAAGCAGATTCACCATTCCTATATAAACAACACTTACTATGAAATCACCTTTATTACTACTTTTGTAACTATGTATACTTGTAGCTAAGTGTTTACTCTTAAGTAAATCAATAAATATTCTGTTAGTTCACTTATACAAACTACTTTACATTCATTACACACACACACACACACACATATATATATATATATATATATATATATACCATAAAAATAATACAGAATTCCAGCTTTTATTTAGGTAATTATGTTTTCAGAAGATCAGAAATTTAGATACATCCAGATTCAGTGTGTCACATTAAGCAATATCTTGAGATGAAGTTGTTCTGTTTTAAAGCTGGACCCAACTTATAACCTTACATACTCCACAACTAACAAATTCCTGACTAACTGTGATTACAGAGAATTAATGGGAGGCATATCTGTGGCCCTATTTTAGGACCTCCACTCAGAAACAGTTTTCTGTTGCTGAGATCTAAAGAAACCAACACCTTAGGCAGAAATGTACAAATCCTTTAAAGGTACCATTTTCATCCCGGCAAACAATAGGACTATACACAAATATAAACACCATAGGAACAGGTAAATACACTGTAACTCCTTCAAAATATCCAGAGAGTGTTGTATGATAATATTCTGGAAGGCTATTTGATCAGCACTGTGACACAGATGATGGCATGTCCTCTGGTCGGCAGAGACAAAAATAGAACAGTTTAGCCATAATGATCAATGTTATTTATGGAGGAAGGAGGGTAAGGCGTGTAACCCAAGGACCACCAGCCCAACTGTGAAACACAGAGGGGGGAGCATCATGATATGGGGTAGTTTTACTGCAAGAGGCACTGGTGTACTTAATAAAATGGATGGAATCATTAAAAAAGAGAAATATGTGTATCATTTATTACTTCATCTGCAGACATCAGCCAAAAAACTAAAGCTTGGATTATGATCTTGAAGATACATCAAAAGAAACATTACCAAATTTTAGCATCAAAGCTCTGACCTTAACTGAACTGAAAAAACTAGTTAGTACAAAGTGGAATTGTCCAAAAATCTTGTGTGAAGCTCATGTAAGGGCACACCAAGAGGTTGCCTTATGCTAAAACAACTTAAAGGCAATGGCAGTGAATACTAAGAAGGTGTAAATGTTTAACCCTGTAGAATGAGACAACAATAAAAGTGGAAATTTTATATCAAAATAAACATTTGGAATACAATCTATACAATATTTGAAAAACTAAATTTAAGTGTATTGTATTTGTACAATTCTTACCTGTGCTACATAGTTAAATTAAGAGACCTTCCAACCGAATCTCACTATTTGTCCTGTGTTTCTTCTTCATAACAGTACCAGAGCAGCGTAACTGTGATGCATATACAGTACTGTGTGAGCTGTGCCAAGCAAAACATGCAAGAAGGCCAGGCAGGGGCAGGTACACTAGGAAAGACCAGACATAGCTGAAAAGATCTCTGAGTTCAGAAATACTCAGTTGAATATGTACAAAACATATAGAATGGGTGATAATTAGTGCAGCAAAAGAGAGGGATATTCAGGCTTCTCACAAGAAACCACTTCTTTTTTTTTCTGAATAAAAAAATAAAGTTCATGGTACAGTGTCACTGCAATAACACACCCATTTGTGTAGTTTGAAAATATATCTGTGTAAAGTTACAGGTCCAGAATGAGTGAACCTTTTTATATTCTCGTCAATATGGTGCTTACATGAAGCAGTTGAAACAGTGCACAGACTGTGCACTGTTATGAAATCTGTTCCATGACCTGCATCCAGTACAAACAGTCCCATACATGCTTGGCAAAACTAAGTCTATGAACGTTATTCAGTTTGAACAGGGTGGAACTCCTGTCTCACACCATACAATAACACTAGATCTAAAGAGTAAACTGCCTGTCACTTTGGAGTTGAATGCTTTGCAAAGGTGTGTTAAGACCCAAATAGCCCCTCAGAATAGTCAACTCTCTATTGATACTACATCAATATATCAAACAAGCCAGGTATAAGTAATCAACAGTAATGGAAAAAAAAAAAAAATGCTTGTTTCCTGATAAATAATGATACAACATGTTAGTTTTTGATGGATTCATTTTATTTATTTAAGGTCAGAATTACCTGCATCCTCACATGTCATATTACTGCATTATTTTGATACATTGTGATAAGCAGAAATGAAAAGTGTCATAATAAATAATCTAAAAATCAGTATTATAAACCACGCACAGAATAAACATATAATAGACCATTGTATTTACAAGAAATAAATATGAAAATCATTTATACATATATACTATAATAATATGTCTTTGCATGTTTAATTATATATAAATATTGCTTCTTTATCTTGAGTCCAATTTGCAATTTTTGACATCATAAACAAAATTTTTGATGCTTCTATTAAAATGCATGTTGTTCATGAATATGTTTTCCATTGATTATCTGTTTTTTAAGCTTTCAAATGTCCTTCAGTTGGATAATTTACATTTAGCACCTCAAATGTATCTGTATCTGGAATATCATCTTTTGGTAGAAAGATGATTTCAGAGATACAGCTTTTTAAAAGTAAGCGTAAATAATAATAGTTGTCATATCACAGCAGCTATAATTACATATATAATGCGGAGACTTACATGTACAGATAATCTTGAACTGTATGTCAGACGGAGCCTATTTAAATCACTCTACAGTATCACTATTCTCCACATAATAATGTCGAAACTGGCAAACTGTGCTCCTTTCTGTGTCTTTCCTCGCACACATTTAGAAATATAATAAAAGAAAAAAGAAAGAAACAGAGAATAATAACGTTTTCAATGGGCTGCAGAAAAACAACATTATTGTTAAGTCACATGCATATGTTGGTATTACGAGCTATTCTTTTTCATTCCTGCAATTCTGTACAGAAAAGGTTCAGGATGATAACTCCTCTGTAATAATTAAGCTGATGGCCTATTATGTTGCACTGCAAATCAAATATGTGTAGTATTTGGCGGTAGCTGAAGAGGGGAGCGCTGGCATGAGGCCAGCTTGTATTGCTATACAGATGAACAGATGCAGGTGCATCACAACTTCTCTGTGCCTGTCAGGGTAACAGAATAGACCTACCCTGTTCCCAGAAACAGCATTCATATAGACCTAAATTGCACTTGCAAATACACTTTGTTATAAATGAGATTCTCACAATATGTTTTATTTCAACATAATAATTAATTGCTGCCAATTAATGTATTTTCCCAGTGTAATGTAAATGTAATTGCAATAGTTCACAATCAATATATTTCATTTGTTTTCCATTAATGCGACAGCAAACTTGATTTACAATATCAGCGGGTTGTAAATGAGAGTATTATTAAACTGTTTATGGTTGGGTTTAGACACTGGCAGCAAATGGTTTACAGTGAAGGAATGAGGCCTTATAGAAAAAGTTTACAAGGAATATATATATATTTTTGATACTACACAGTACTATATTATTTAAGCCAAGCTACAATCTTTTCCTAACCCTCATAAAGAGGCTTTTATTGCCTAAACCTACACCTCTGGGGGACTTAAATGTAAACACTCCGGTGTTCAAGAATATTGTACGTCTACAATCCTAACTGTAGAAGAAAAAGAAAAAAATAGCTGCTCCGTTAACAAATAATATTTCCTTAAAACAAAATTAAGCCACTATCAGCCAAATGTAATGTAAATGACATCACATTGCCTCAAAATTATATTTGCGATACGATTAAAAAAGAATGTAATTTCTGTTAGACAAGGTTGAACAGACCAGTAACCATGCACATATTTACTTCATAATACAGTAATTGTATAAGAAGACTTGCGCTAACATATTTGTTGAGCAGGTGTTTAGAGTCCATACTTGTGTGTTCGCAAGTCTATGAATATTTAGGTTTTTATCTTTTCGTTTGATTCTGGTGATGCAAAAGTATAAAGTAAGGACCATGTGTTGTGCACTTTTTTGTTTGTGCCTTCTCTGATATATTGGAATTCATCTTATATGATTATCTGCTCTCAGACTTGTTTATAACTAAGATAAAACAGTGTTGCTACTTTTATGTTGCCAAGATATTGTCAACTTTAGCAGTGTTTACCATTACTGCAGTTGTTTGTTTGCCACAGTTTTGTTTATCCCTTGAATTCCAGTCTATTTCCAGGCTATTGGATGTTTAGTTGTCATCAATAGGAGCTTATCTATGAAAGTTCTTCTGTTTTGAAGGAGAACTGAATTTCAGCATTAAAAATTAAATGGTATATTGCAAAACATCACTTCTTAGATTTGGGGCAAGTGTTGGAGCAGATGTTCCTCCAGTGATCTGTAAATAAGTGGGATTGTAGATAAAGACACTGAGGAGGCTGTAAGATATTCAGGAAGCGGCCCAGCCCTGCTTCAAATCCACTCTAAGAAAATAGTGCAAAAGCAGTCAAAAACTGTTAAAGCGTATTTGATTCTAGCATCTTGTTTTAGTTCGTCTTCCTCTCCCTTTCTCTTTAGACCCTCTCTCATTTCTGCTTGAACTGGGAGTGGGGGGATAGGGAAAAAAAAGACCTTGAAGAAGGCTGCGAGATTAAATTAATCGTTGGTGGGAGGAAAAATATCACTAAAGTATGCATAAGTGTAAAAGAAATGAAAACAAACAAACATATATTAAAGAATATCTTGAGTTGCAGATAGAACATGTTTGAGATGGTGTGGATTCTTTGTATCTCCTCTCGGTCTAAACCATGTTTGGAAGGAGCGTGCTGCCCTCTGCATGGCTCATATTTAATGAAATATATAACAATTGTTCCTCAATCAGAACAAGTGCTTGTTTAAAATGCAAATCCGCTCTTGTCTGTGACATGCTGTAATTAGACAGAACAATGATGTATTATTTCTGTGATCTTTCTCAGTGCTCATCAAGGGCTTTGAGAATGGGACAATGATTGACCACCTGGTCCTGGTACTGTAGCTAAATTTATTAAATACGCTTTCTTTAGAAAATCAATGCGTGATTGTATGAGTTGTGCGGGGTCAGGATTATTTTTCATGAGAAGACATAATTAGCCTGACCTGTGACTTGTAAGTGCTTAGGATTGTTCTGCACGGCTCTGCTCGGTTTTCTTAAACACTATGAAATGTTTTAGAAAAACTTCAGTTAGCCTATAGTTTCCTCACTGTGCTGTAGATTTTAATACAACCACAAGAATTATTTCCTACAATAGCAGAATAAGTACAAGCTCCTGCACATTAAATATATTTCAACAAAGAAAGCCAGTTGGCGAGGCTCACGGTGAATCTTTGTTCCTACTTATCCATTAACTTGTCATTAGCAAAAACATGGTAATTTCTCAAAAGAATGCCGTTTTGAGAAATGAACTCTGCCTTGTCTCATGGCTCACTTTATAATTATTATATTGTGTCTTAATTGAATTTCATCGGTGCACTCTCAACACATAACGCTCTATAAAACCAGAGCTGCCTGATGGATTCAGCTCATTCTGCTGCTTGGATAAATTAATTGGATTAAAGGTTTGATTATCAGTTCCTTTGTGCATCCATGCTTAAATGTGCACAGTAAACACATTGGTATAAATACAAACATATGTTGCGGAATTCCTACCCCCATTAAAAGAGCACACACACACACACACACACACACACACACACACACACACACACACACAC
>JAPTGZ010000018.1:38251331-38268136 GCA_029814645.1 Fowleria isostigma
TGTGTGTGTGTGTGTGTGTGTGTGTGTGTGTGTGTGTGTGTGTGTGTGTGTGTGTGTGTGTGTGTGTGTGCTCAAACACACACAAACACACACACACTTAAAGAAATTTGTGAAAACAGCTGGGGTAAATTCTCAGTTGTTCATAGTGAACATCATAATAACAACAAACAATGAAAAAACGCCTGACATCAAAGAGGGAAATGATTATGTATTAAATATTCTTTAAAGTTTTAAGAAAGAGGCAGAGGATTGTTGATACACTGACTTCCTTCTAGAGTTAATTGATAGCACTAGTGGTTGAATTTGCTGCATAGCTGCAGGACAATACTTGTATTATCATGTGAGCCCCTTTGCTCCTGGGTAACAAATCTTGTTGTTTGCATATTTATTATATATTTGCGTATTCATGCCCTGCCTAAATTGGCTCATGTGTCATTATTTCCTGTGTGGGTGGTTGATTGTGCTGTTGAAGTTCAGGTATCAGATCCCCTGAAAAGTCTCCTGCTTTCATAAAGGACCCAATTTAAAGGTTGTGGGATAACAAGCTTCTTTTCTCTCACATTTGTTCAGAATCTTGTACAGTCAGAGAATACAAAACCTCAGATGTTCTTCAAAAAAGTCTGAACAACGGTGTTAAATTTTTCATTGAAACATGGATTCTTTTTACCTGTTCAGCTGAAAAAGAATGGGCATGACTGTACGCATCTACCTTTCATCATGAGGCCCAGCTAATAGGAGTGCCTATCGCCCCATGCATTAGAAGCACATTAAATTTAGAATCACAGCACTCTTCAGGTTCAAATAATGAGCATTTAATTATTGACAGGGGATGAATATTTAACAAAGACACTGGTGGTTCACTTGGTTGGCCTCATATGGAGTAGTATTAAGGAGGACATGAGGTCCCCATGACCCAGAAACCCACCCCCATGCTCAGTGAATATCCACCACCGCAATAAAGCGCCCCTTGCATGATGAGGTTCAAGTGTACGTCCATCTATGCAAGTGATGTAAATGCTCTTGGCATGTCATGTAATCATCCCTCAATGCATACAGAAGTACATAATGTTACAACTTTATGACAATCATTAAAATGACACTAAAGAAGATTAGCTTATACAATGTAGGCACTATAGCACCTGATTTAAGACCTTACACAATCAAGGATGATACTTGAGGAAAATTTGACCTCATTCTGCTGCACTGTTGCTGCTGCTGGTGAATAATAAAGATGCTCTTACAAGCAACCACACCATTATTTTCACCAATTCTTCACAAGCACTACTAAATTGAACAAGTGGTGTTACGTTTTTCCACTTGTTCCAGTCTGCCCATAAACAACAGTTTCCTGTAAAGGCCAGTAGCGCACGTCAGTCAAACACTGACTACACAATCAGAATGTAAGATATGTAGGAGTACTTCAATTCATGACTGTCATAATAAGTTTTTGTTTTACTTTGTTTGACCTAAATGAGATTTTGTTTAAATACACAGCATCCAATTTCTGCCACTGGGGGTCTTTGTAAAAGAGTAGTTATGTTGACTGTCTATTGATGTACATCCACATTATTTCATTTAATACAACTGAGCTATAAGTGAAGTTAAAGGAATTATATTTTGCTTTTTAAATGGAATTATGCATTTTAAAATGTTTCCCTGTGGTCTACATAAACTATAAATGCTATGCTTGGGTCTGAATTCTTCATTAATTCAACTCCTGAGCACTGGCCCTTTAAATGCAAATGAGCCACTTCACACACACACACACACACACCCTCCAGGCTGTTGACTGTGATGTTCTGTCTCATTCAGCCATTTGTGATCATTAATGCAACTAACAAATGTACATTTTAGGTAATCGGCTCAATGTTTGGACATATTTTCAGTATGGACTACAATAGCTGCTGCTGACAAACGTTCATTGGAAGTCTTGACTTTATATGTCCAAATGTAGTAATGTAACTAGTTATAGACGTAAAAAATTAAGAAGGAATTAAAACAGGTTGATTTTTGTTAGTCAATATAAAGCTAGCTCTGCAGCACCTGGAGGATTCACATTCAAACTTTATGAATTATTTGGGTCCACAAATACGCAAATAAATGAACCAAAGACTAATAAAAGTGGGTTTAGCAAAATATGACTCCCTTTAAATTCCACTGACAGATTAAATGAAAAAAACTTATTACATTGGGTAAAATGAGCAATTTACAAATAAATAAAGTAGAGACTAGCCAGATTTCTATCAGTCCAAAACAGTCCATGGTACTCTGATATATACTAAAAATCTAAGTGACTCCAGTTGACGGTCGGCTCATTTCATCTTGGAGGATTTTAAATTTGATAAAGTTGTAAATTTCTAATTCTGTGAACACCGTTTCAAGTATTTTACATCATTGAAGGAGACACGTTAACATTATATATGACTGCACTAACACTGAATATTACACCTTCAATATCCTGCCCATGCTTTTAATGAAGATCTCTGGAGGTTTTGTTTTGAGAGTTGCCGTGCAAATAAACTTCACATGATGGTCAGTGTTGCTTCCTCTTTAAACCGAATGGGAAAAATGCTGTTAAACCGAATGCGTTTCACCACCAGTATAATTTCCATTTAAATCAATGCGGTTTGAAGTTAGATGTTAGCTGTTTGCTTTGGCTAGTGCAAGATCCAATGCAGGAGTCTTGTGAACTCAGCCTTTTAACTGAAACCCTGTCCGTACAATCAAAAAGAAGACAGACCAACAGACAGACCGATAGGAAGGAGTGGCGGGAAATAGAAATAACAAGACCTACATCCACCCTCCAGGGAATGAACCATTTAACTGTGTCAGTCACCCTTCCTTTTCTCAGCACACATCCTATCTACTTATCCTCCACTCTCTCTGCAGATGAGTGGCCCTTCAGATCTTATCTGTTGTGAAATGCACAAAGTCTCTGAGAAAACAAGATGATGACATGAGAAAAGCCAGACAATTTCTATTCTTACGTTACCAATTCTGTCTTCATCTGCCCTCATCGTTACTCAATATAGAGATAAGATGTTTAGACAGTTAAGATGCTATTGTCGACTTTGATGGATTTTATTTCATCAGATGTGATTTATTTGCTTGCGTTACTTTAAAGAACCGTGAATTAGTCTAGCGATTTCTATTTGAGTGTATTTGATTATTACAAATACACATGTCAACTCAATGATACAAACTTATACTTGCATAATAAGTTGCATTTATAAAGCACTTTTCATTCAACATAATATTAAAGTGCCAAAAAAGACAAAACTTAAAAAATACAAAAATTGCTTAAATTGTGCATCTTTATCCTTATAATGAATGATGGCCTGGATAAAGGACAATTTTTACAGACATGTTAAATCATATATGTTCGCCATAGTGCTTCATTCTGCTCAGTGTCACTAAATCAAAATTATCACCATACAGAGATTGGATCCGTGTTTTTTTTTTCTCCCTACAATTAAGATTACCCTAAATCCTCCTAAATCAGATACTTTCAGCTGAAGCCTTTTTCACAGTTGTATAATTGCACAGCCTGACATTATACTTATGACTGTGATTTGATTAATTGCGTAGCCCCACTTTAATGCCTCAATTTATTTACACATATAGGCACAAAGGTGTCTTTTATTATTCACTGTTCACTATTCCTTATTTCAGTATCCCTTATTTCAACCACACGTGACCTGGCATCTGCAATATATCATACTTACCAGCAGTTCAATACTATGGGGAGCTCTGTTTAAATAAACCAGTATTTAACATGCCATTGCCTTTACAATAAGGCTGTGTCCGTAAATCAGCGTCAGGAACATCCCTCCTCTCCTTGCATGTGCTCACGGTTCCTGCTGGGCTCTCTGTAGTGTTACTCTATATCCTCCACTTCAGATTTTGTACCGCGACTGAATGACACACACTGACATCTTAATTAAATCTTTAGGATCCTGTTAAAGGTTTTTATTGGCTCAGAGACATATGGGTTTGCTCGGCCGACAGGAAAGACACATATACCATGTTGTTATGCTGAATGGCAATAAAAAAAAGTGTCCATTTTTGTAAGCTAAATGTGGTTTGCAGCAAAGATGTAGCTGCAGTATCTCAATTCCTTATTTTAGTCTTTCTCTACCCCTCCTTTAGGGTTATGCTGTCTCCATGATAACATAATGGTTAATTCATCCAAAACCTCACAAGTAAACCCCCTGCAATGCTTCTGACAGCTGAGAAATGTCATTACAGGCCATAATGAAGAATGAAATCAGTTATACCATCGCCACACGCCCAAAATTTAATTAGCACTTCTGAAGGTCAGCTCAAATGCTCTGCTTGTGATGTTTTCAGGCACGCACAATGTTTTGTTGTAAATTTATTTCCACTATTTCCATTTATTTTTCATGAGGAATATGGCACAACAAAAGAAAAGTTGCCCTTATGAAGATACATATGGCAAGGGAATGTAATTAGTAATAAAGTGTTAACTTATGAATGCCCATCGGCAAGCAGTAACTCAACAAAGGCAACTGATAAGACATTGAGATTGAAATGAGGTGTGGAGAAAAGCCTTTTTATCATCCAATGCCATACCTTCACACAATGTACAATTAGAGCTCATACGCTGGAGTGAGACACTGCCTAAGTGTTGCATCAATTTGCAGATCATTTAGTCTTTTCACATGCATTCGGCCTCTGATAAAACAGCAGGAATCAAAGCTGGATAAAGATGGAAATAGAGCATGACAGGAAAAAAAAGTCATGCAAATGACTTTTGTTATTGCACTGATTTTTTATTTGAATTGTAAGTGATCATTCTGCCTTTTAGTTACAGCTGTCAGCCCTCATTAATGTGCATTATAAATTGCATCAAAGTGCATAAGGCTGTGTGTGATTAATTTATACAGCTCTTTACGTAGGAGGAAACTGTGCAGGTGCCGAGGAGCCTAATGACTTGGTTTGGGTGGCACAGATACTCTGAGTTCTTACTTTCAATACAGTATGTTGTGTGTCAGCTCTGGTTTGCATCTGTCACACTATCACTGTTTTACAGGACCTGAGAAAAAAGATTGCACACTCAAAGACATAACATACTAAACTAACACATTAAAAATGCCACCTTCTCCATAATGACAATCAGTAATGCTCTGATTAGACTCAATAAGTGATTTTAACCTCATGTCATTTCCAATTAACATATGTAGTCACAATAAAAAGAATGATTTTAGATGAATGATAGCCTTTTGTATCTCTATATTATTTATTTTTCACTTTTTTTATCACACTTCAAATCTAGCTCTTTGCATAACCTTTGCACACAAAAAAATATTTTTCACATGTAGAAAAACATAAGCTCACATTTGATGTCACAGAGGTTATTGTGAAAAACTGAAATTATGAAAGGCCATATAATAAAATGCCTTTGGAAATTACTCATAATGAAATGTTACAGCACCATGAAACTTAAGCATTCAATACATTCTTGTTCCTGTCACATTTTGATAGAATAATGAATGAGAAATGACTTGGTGGCGCATAGTTTCATTTTGTGTCATACCTCTGTAGTAAAAAATGCATCAAGTATGAAACATTGAGGAATATTAAGTTGAGATGGTAGATATATTTTTGTTGTTGATTTTTTTTTTTTGTTGTTGTCATGAGAATGCTTGATGCTGTACACATTTAATTTAAAGTAGCCAGTGTACCAGGTAAAAAAGATAGGCAAAAAATAAGCTTCTGCTTCTAGAATGTTCCTTTTTTGGTTTTATGTTTATTGTAATTGTTGTACTAAGTTCAATGACTACTGGACAAACAAAAAAAAAATTATAATTTCATCCAAAATTAGTTTCTGCCTGAGAGACAAACATGTATATAAAACTGCCATAGGCAGTGCCTTTGCAGGAGGTTATGGCTAGAGAAATGAATTTCCAATAATTTGGCGTTAGTTTGAAATCGCTATGATGAAGAGAAGGGAAGTTATGAACAATAAACAAACTTCTACATGTGTTATCGTAGCAACCAGAAGTCATGCAACTTAGAGTTGCGAAATTTGGTAAATAAGAAGAGACCTGCACAGAGATGTTGCATGTAAAATTTTGGTATGAGCAGATGAAGATTGGCGATATTACAGCCATTTGAAATTTCATAAAATGAAGTTTACTGACACCTTGATATTTACTAATGAGGGTGTGTCCCTTATAACAATATGATGCATACCAATGGATGCAGAATTGAAGAATCCACAATTTGGCTTTGGTTAGAAGTCAATAAAATGATTTTGACAGAAGTCATGAAAAAATGTCTATTTTTTAACTTTAGCCTATATCTCAGCTTCAGCCTACTATTAAAAAAAATTATAATAATAATCAGGTTGACTCAAGAATATGGACAATCATTTGATCGTGGGTCAATATCAGTCTTGAAATGTGACCACTATAGAGCATATACAAAGAAGCAGACAGATGAAACTGCCAAACTCAGTGCGTTTGCCAGAGGCCTTTGAAAGAGAACTGGTTAGTATCATGCTTTATAATGTGATACCATTTCTCCTCTATCTGCAAAATTGAGGGAAAAAAAATTGAGAAATTTTGAAAGTCATGACCTTGAGTTTGACCTTTCAAGGTCATCAAAGATCAACAAAATTGGTACCAAATGAAAGGTCATATCCAACTTCCTATAAATTGATAATACAAAGTTAGTCAGTATCTGTCTTACTTGTCAAGATAGAAGCTGTTTTCCAAATATGCAAATTAGGGGCTTGACCCCATATTTGGCCTATATCTCAGCTGTACTTTAGCTTCCTATTGGTAAAAACTAATTAGGTCGAATAGAGAATCGGGCAAATCATTTGTTCATGGTTTAATATCAATAATGCTTAAAATGTGACCGCTAGAGCACATACAGTCAAACAGTTATACAAACTGACCAATATGTTTCTGGCAAACAATAAGAAGATATTTGGTCATAACAGAACTTGCTCTAAAGAGACACTTTAAACTGAAGATTAACATAGGTAGATAAAACTAATGCTATCTCTGACAACATTTGTTTATATTCCAGATGACCAGATTAGAATCCCATTATGTTCTGCTCATAATGCGTCAGGTTAATAGGTTCATGTTTTCAATGGATGCCCCCTCTGAAAATGGCTGATCCTGAATGTATATGGAAATTGTTGACAGACAATGCTTCGTCGTTTGTTGTCTACCACAAAACACAACCGCCAACCCCATCTTATTTAAAGTGGCAGCTCATCAATTTCAAAATGACATCACTTCAGAGGATAATCTGGCACCAATTATGCTTATTACAAAAATGTAATTGGAGTTGGAGTTTAATCATGTAAAAACAGGGTTAGGCACCACATGTCTACATCCTGGCAGTGTGGGATCCAATGCCCAAATGGATTAGACACAAACAAAAGTCTGCAGTGTCGCTGTTTCAATACCAGATAAGGACTAGTTGGGCTTCATTTTTTCATATTCTTTCCATGCTGCCTAACTTAAACTCTTAAATAACTGAGGATAAATAAAGTCTATAAACATCACTGAACTGAATGCTTCACTGTGAATCATTTATCAACCTTGTGTTCTGTACCAGCTAGTTTGGCTAGAACAAAATGTTTGTTATTAGCTTTGGGTTTACACTCACAACAAAACCATTCCTCTGCCATTAAATTTGTGAATGCACACTTCAAAGTTTAGTGTTAAATGTTTTTGGAAGATATTAACATGTTAATTATACACAGATTAAAACTAAATGTCCATTGAAGATTAATTAAAAGGCTTTTAGACACCTTGTGCCATATTCTCCCCTCTTATTCTCTTTTGTCAGCCTTGCCAGATGACTAGCACTCTATTTAATCTTACATTTTTTCACATTTAAGTGTAAAAGAGAGTAAGCAGGTTCAAACAAAGGGGACGTTTTAAATAGGTTTTTGTCATCAACAGAGGAGAAGACACAGATTCGTTCTGAGACGCTATGCAGCCCTAGAAATTTGTAATGAAAAATTTAAGCTACAAGTAAGCAGGGTGGGAAGGGTTTTAGGGGGATAAAGCACAACGATTCATTTGACTCTGCATATATTAGGGTCTGTAATTCAAAGGTTGTGCTGTCTGTGTTTGTAAATTTAGCTTTAATAAATATTTTGGCTTTGATATACTGATTGTCCTGTGGCAGGCCTGCATGATGACAGAAGGGAGGGTGAAAAAGGACAAGCAGCCTCCTGGCTCTAATGAGAAGGTCATAGCTCTCTAATTATCACAGGCAGCTCAGTCATATCCTTCAAAAGACCCCAGGAAATCACTAGTTTCAGACAATAATCTGACACAACTACTACATACTTTCTGTAAGCAAACACCCATTTGCAAAAAAAATTTTAAAAAAAATCATTCACCTATTATAAATATAAGCTGCTTATTTCTAGCTTTTTATGTCGTTAATAGTTTACTGTACTTTCTGCAAACACTAACAAGTGGATTATTCTCAGGGAGTTACCATCCAGTATGGCAGGAAATCCCCAAAATACCCATAATGTCATTACTCCCAAAAACCTTTTGGAAGGCAAATGTTTACTTCCATAACTACCAACCTTCAAAGGAGCACCAAATATGACTAACTACCACATCTGAGCTGAGACTGACTTAAAAACATGCTGCTGATGAAAACTATTCAAGAAGGAATGCTGTAAAAGGTTTAGATCTAAAACTCACACATTTTTAAACTGAAAATGAAATGGTAACCAAGACACCATGTTGCATTATGCATGTCTTGTCTCTACTGTACGTTACACAATCACAGGTAAAGACAAACACTGGAATATAAGAAGTTCATAAATACTTATTAAAATATATATGAGGTCTTATACAGTATGTCTTTGGGCATTTGTGTCATAGTAAAAGGTACTAATTATCATTCATATATGATGTGAAAGAAGCATGAAAAATAAAATGCAAATAGAATAGAATAAAAAAGATTCATTATTAATGACATGTTTGACACTTTAAACAAAAAACCCTACTTAATATGCTCTGAGCTGAGGAAGAACGAAGCAAATTATGCTGCTGTTTTGACTGATTTGTCAGAAAGATGGGTGTTCACAGAGTCTCTCATGCAAAAGTATAATAAATGAAAAAAAAATTAAAAATTAATAACATATGGATTGGATCTTAACTATCCAGTGGCTCCCCAGTAAATTGCCTGTAAATTAATCTAATTAGGAAACCCACAGTATGACTCAGTGTGCTGTCACTGAGACTAAAGCATCTTCTATAGTTTGCAGTCTTGAGAAAGAAAATTTGTAACAGAAGTTTTGACATTTTGGCAGCCAAGGGCAATGAATTAAATAATAACAGAAAAAGAGTAAACAAGTTAGATGATGAACAGATTATCTTAAAGTAAAGGAAAACAACTGTAGATTTAACAAAGATAGCATACACATAGGTGGCCACTAATGATCAGCTGATGTTGGTGGTGGTGGGTTCAGAATATCAATGTAGGACCATGTTTGAGAGCCTTTACCAAACTCAAACACAACCTTGTAGTTCTTAGACCTTTGTGGACAGTAAAAGAGCTTCCACTTGGCATGTTTTGGATTTCACAAGAGACCATTCTCAATTTTCTTGCCATTTCAGAATAAAAACTTACAACCCATGGCTCAGAAGTACAATCGTAATGTAAGACATCTCTGTCAATTTTCCACTCTACTTCAGTTTGCTTTAACAAGTCCTTATGGAGACTACAGTACAGCCAACGGATAAAAAGTGTCTTTTCTTCCACTGCTTCTGCCTCACTTCTCCTCCTGCCTTATCAATCGACCGCCCATCCTGTGTGCTTGCGACCTCTAATGGATTCCACATGACAACGGGCCTGGCCCAGACAAGAGCTAAGGTCCTCACTAGCCTGACAACCATTAGCCTGCGCAATGGGGGAGGGGGAGAGGGTCTCTTGGTATCCTGTAACTGATGTGTCGTGCACCGAGCCTTCTCCCCCGGGTCAGCCACGGATGTATCCACTCTGACAAGCGTCTCGCTCCTTTCTCTGTGTCCCGACGAGCCTATTATCATGAGGTCCTGTGAATGTTGTGCATTCTGGGAAGTGGCACATAAAAGAATGATCAGGCAAAGCTTTCAGACAGAAGTCATCCACGCAGGCAGGCTCTTTGTTGAACAAAATGGAAATGCAGCACCGAGAGGTGCACCTGTTGAGCGTCCTTGTGGAGACACTAGCACTCACACATGGCATTATGTACCTTATTATTTATATGGGGCTGTCAGCTAATAATGCATGGGTCTCTCACTGGAGCACTTTCTGCCATCTTTGAAAGTCATGGCAAGAGGCACCCATGGTTTTCAACACCAAGGGTCCTTGCACTAGGGTGTTGTCTGAAGAAGTCATTCCCACTTACACTGATATAATGCATCTGTGCTCAACTACGAGCAGTCTTCTTTAACTTTATTTACAGATTTAGGTTGGTTCTTCTGTGTGGTGCATCAGCCATCACCATTTACAAGGTAACAGACGATATAACCAACACTGTACCCTCTAAATTCACATTACTTACTTAGCTCTAGCTTTTTATTCAACTACTGAGCAAAATCCACACTGAATATAATAACTCATATAATAACCTCTAACTTTGCCAAAATAAAAAGTAAATCATGTCTAAGTCTGGATGACATGGCTTTGATAGTCCTATTGCTAACAGCTCTAAGCACTGTGGTGATCCTGAAAGGGTTAAGGGCATTGTTCACTTATTATGTGATAGGGACATTTTTTATGCAAGAGCGAGCCCTGATTAGAGGGTGAGTTTTAATGACAAGTAATTAGCCAACCTCTTTAGCCTTGGCGTAATGATCAAACGAGCTGTCATCGGGTACCTGATACAATGATCCTCTCACTCTTGATATATTTTATTCCTCTGCAATTATGCAGCCCCCACTGCACCACATGTGTTTATTGCCTCAAGCACACATGTCAAATTAAAGAGCACCTTATGCACCTGATATTTAATTATTGCCTGCTGCACCACCATGCACAATGGGAAAATGTCAAAGCCAGCAATCTACAGTACTTCACGCAGCAATCGGTACACGGCGATCACGGAGCAGTCATGCACATACACAGACACACAGATCGGAATTTGAATATTGAATATGAATGGGAACATTTTCCGGCATGTCTATGCTTAGTTGAATCTTTATAGTTCCCTTTGTTACTGTAAAGGGAATTGAGCAAATGAGGATATTGACTGCCAGGAATAAGAACTTAAAACTAATGTTTACTCACAATATGAAACTGGTGAATTTCAAGACAAAGTTTATTGTACCAACAGATCATTCCTTATTAAACTAATGTGTAAATGTGTTTATATCACAAAGAGAAAAAGAATAGATTTCCATATCAGGGGGATTTGATGCTGGTAGAGTATTTTCATCGACCCTGCTAAAAATGATCAAAAGTCTAGATGTTCTTGATATAAGTAGTTGAAATGCGGAGGAACACTATAAGTTGAATAATGAGCAGAGACATGAACGTACTTTGAAGGGAATGAGAATGCATGAGCATGACTGTGTTTGTAATGAATGTTTCTGTGGTATAAAATCCAGCTATAATGAGCGCATTTCTACGGATAATTTAATTATTTTACAAACCATGAAAGTTTAATTATTCCTGAACTAGTGTGAGATAATTCCTAGGTCTTTGTCTACTCTGCAGTCTTGACAAATTTATAGTTGTAGAAAATGTGACTCTGATTATTCTTCTGCAGCTTACCCAGTGTTTACCCCATCTTTTATGAACTGAAATAGCTCCTTTTTAATTGACTTATTCTTCCCATTTATTCAAACACGATGCTGTGGTCACGCTTTAAGTGTTTAATTCTTTCCGTTTCCTTCCTCTAAAGAGCCAAGTGCTGTTCTATTGATGTTAAAATGTGTTGGTCTCCTAATTACATACTTCTTGAAAACAGATTGTCATTTTGGCAGTCTTTCACTTCATACTTTCTGGGTTATTTAATTTTTTGTGTCTGCTGTGAGCATAACGCATGATCTTCTGTCTCACAAACTATACTGAAAGATCCAGTTCACTGTTAGAAAACAAGAGAAGCTATACACAATACAGGAATAAAACTTTAACAAATGTGTGAAAATCACCAACATTTTTGTAAAGTATACATTTTCTTACATAGTTTTATCACTAAATAATGACAGCAGTGTAATTTCATTTAGTTTCTCAGTGACTGTCATTGACATATCTTTGTACGTAGAAAGCAGAATTTTGACTGTTTTATGGAGTCAGTTGTTTTATGAATTTGGTTGATTAAAATATTAATTGCTGCAGCTCTGATGAATTAGTGAGGTGACATTGCTGGAATGATTGACTTAAATGTCCCCTCATGTGTTCATGTCACATGTAATAAATCAGAGACTGACACTGAAATATGAAATTGGTCCAAGTTCAGGTCCTGCCTTGTAAACTATTGTGATTTACTGTATCTGCCACTGAGAGTTCCTTTGCATGCACTGTTGCATACAGTCAAGGGAAAGGTTTAAACAAAGAAATCTGAAAAAGAAGCCTCTGCTTTGGTAAAAAAAAAAAAAAAAAAAATCAATGTGTGCATTTAGAAACACCTACAGCATCAAGGAAGCCTGGAACAGATAGACAGGTAGTGTGACAGTTGCCATTCTGCTGCAGTATAATGACATGTACATCAAGGGTCTGAGTGGTTGCATGACAGACCAGACCAGCCCAGCAGTGGGGAAACATTACTTAACACAGGAATACACACCAACATGACTGTGAGCCTGCTGGCTCCTCATCCCGGTCCCTTGTGGACACAGTGTTAACTCACCACCTGCTCTGCTGTATGGTTTGTGACAAATGTTGATAGATGTTACAAGTTTATAGAGATAATTGATTGTTTAAGCCAAGGAATCCCCATATGTAGGCTTCATTTTCATTTGCCAATTTGCCATAATTTATTGTGGCCTTAACTGGTGTTTGTGTGCCAGTGTGTGTGTGTGTGTGTGTGTGTGCTCTTGAAATGATGTGTGCATTCATGCCAATCTTACTTTACAAATCAGCTAATAGTTTCAGAAAAGCCTGTGATTTCAACCTTGTGGAAAAGGTAAGATACACTACTTCACTTTTCATTCACTCGTTCATTCATTTCAGCAAATTACTGAACCAACTGTCATGAGTACAAAAATACTGTCGTTAGTGCTGGGTTATATACCAGATGAACCATACCGGAAATTAAAACCTGTATATGACTCATTGTAATTTTCCATACCACATGAATCCCGTCATACTGCTGCATAGCCAAAACAACACTTCAATAGGCGGCAAATTATTTACATGTTCAGCACTGGAAACACTACGGTGGGTTGTGAGTGTAGTGAGAGCCGACCTGTGTTAACTGTGCATACTCTTAATAACATCTCTCCAACAACTCTATGACCTAAACAATATCCCACCTTTGCATGAACATGGTGAAACAGCCAAGACTTTGTTTTGGAAAGTAAGTCATGTTAATGATGTTGACATATATTTCATTTTAAGGTCTGTTTTTACTAAACTGTAATTTACACCGTAAAAAAAAAAGATTCTATTCTGACACTGTTTCATGCACACCTTTAACTTATTACTTAATATAGTGTATTATTCTGTATAGCCGAGCAAATTGTTCATCATTGATCATAGTAAGCTACAAACATATATGAAAGGCCCAGAAATGGAAAAAGTGAACCCATGAAACTGCCAGAATCTCATAAAATATTGTGAAACAGATTTTCAGTCATCCCATCGATCACTAACTGTTTTGCACATATGACATGCTCTACATTAATAATATTAAAACAAATGCAGATTTAGTTGAGTCTCACTCAGTCAGAGTAGATTTGTGAGCTGATGTAATTTCAGTGAAAACCTTTGACCACAACTGGACGACTGTGCTGTTTGTTAAAAACCTTTTACACTCTGCAAGTCAGTAATTACTCTTTTACAAACATGCTGTGTGTATATAAAAGCTTTAACAGAGAGGAACCATGTGGTCAGCCCAAAGCACCTCTATAGGAGAGCAGTGTTGCATGGAGCACCTGTTCAGTAGATGCAGGAAAGGAATGTAGACTGTGGAAGTTTGTTTCAGGGTGCCCCAGATGCCAGTATAACACAGATGTTGTAGTGTTGCTCCAAAACCACAATCACAACATATGGTAATTGCTGCAGAATTATTTTCTGGCCAGCTCTCTAACCAGGGGCTGATAAAATGGAGAAGTCAGCTACCGATGCTCAGCGGAATGAACACCTGCCAAATCTAACTACATGAGATGTCAGTCCTGTGAATGAAGGGCCACCAGGTAAAGCCATTAGGGCTCGTGATGGCCACAGCAATCTGAGAGACCATGGGTGAATGAATCCGCAGATGTTTCTCTCAACATTCTTCACAAAGTTGATTGTTTGTTATCCTCCATGTACTTGACCTGAATACCCTCGTCAGCCTATTGGGGACAGGGATTTTTAAATACTAGAAATAACTAGCAATTTTTTTACTAAAGGTATACTTAACCGAAAATCAGACATCTCGAAGTCGTATTAAAAGTCTACGGCGATGAACTAAATTTGATTTATATTTCAAGATTTTACATTTTATGTCTTCAAACAAGTAAAACAATTTCCTGATGTGACATTTGCAATTATATAAAAGATTAAGTTGAACTTCATTTTCATTCAAGTTTCACCTTGACTCACAAGAACCAATTTTCCTCCTACATGTAAGACACAATGCTCAGTCATCTGAATTACATCTTTTCACTAATTCATGGAGCATATTTGTAGTTCTGTGATCACAATTGACTAAGGACACATTGATACATAAAACTATAGTACTGCACTGCTTTTACATAAAAAGGGTATAAGGTGAGATTAATTCAGTGATTCTTTTCCCCTTGACCTATAAGTGATAAATTTAAGGTGGGAGTCTTAATGTAAAATATATGTCTATTTTATGCCCGGTGGAAGCCGGGTAAGTTTATGAGGTTTTGCTCCCTCAGCACCTCAATATTTTAGCATTTTTTGTGTCTGCCTTGAAGACCAAACTGTTCCAGGCGTAATATGTGCAGAATCTGGAAAAATGAGCAAAGCCTCAATGAGAGTCACTGAAATGCAAGAGAATGAGCTTGAAGAATTTTTTTTAAATGCACAAAATTAAACGAAATGCACTTAATTATTTATTGTACTAATGCTGCCAAAATCTGCTCAATACTTTAATAAAAAACAATTTCTGATTGAAAGCATATTAAAAAAGAAAAACAAAAAAGAAACACCACACAAAGGACATACAGTTCTTTCTCATATATCCTTGTTTTTAATGGTGTCAATAATTCTGGACTGGAATAATGTGAGATTTCTTAAAGTGTTGTCCCCATAGCATTTTCTTTCCAGCAATGAAGATGCCTATATTTTATATGCTCTCTCATCACAAACAAAATGTTGCCTCCTGTCAAATTGACTCATTTCGCAGTGTTGTTGAGGCACATCTAAAACATAGTTAGGGTTTTGTGAAGCATTCAGCAATATCCAGGAGCAGCATTTTATCTCACTCTAAGGCGTGACTTACCAGTCACCCGGATATTCAATCACTGAGCTTTCTTAATTGTAAATGTTCAAATGTGGTTGTTTTGCTCTGGCTATTAGCTTTGCAGAGTGTGTGGAATGTGTTTCTGTTTCAGCACAGTTGAATTCAGCCATTATTCATCCATAGCCCAGAACCAGCCGATGGGGTTGGTTAGAAAATGAGCCCTGTTCTCTGTTTCTCAAGTGAATGTTTTTAGTCTAGGGTAAACACACACACACATGCTTTTATACACACATGCGCTCACACATACCTACAGACACATGCACAAGCACACCCACATGCACAGACAACTACAAACTACAGAGCCATCCAAGAAACTTCAGGATCTGAGCAAATTAGAAATCAGACTTGTTCTCTGAGTTTTTGGCTCCACCATCTGGCCTACAGAAACACAGTTTCTCTTCAACACATGCTTTAGTCAGAAAACATTTTATAGCTTATACATTACATTATAATACACACACAAATTAAATTTCTAACATGAAAGACTAGTGCAGTTCCGTTATAATATTGTTTTCCTTCAATGACTGCATTTTTTTAAAGGTGTCTTTACATGCAAAATAAGATTCTTCCTTTGAGATGTCAGATAAAATAACCGAAATGATTATTGACTGCAGAAAACTGAAACATGACATGGAACATTACTAATTTCATGTAATATAAAATAAAACAAAGATATCTATGCCATCTATGGATTAATTTTCTATTCAAAAATACAGGGTGATATTTGTTAGTAATTTATTTGTAAAAATGGAGAAGCAGCAGAGCCATGGCTTTGCATGATTGTCTTCAGAAGACTGCATTTATTGATTGGTGGAAATGAGATTGGTGAAGAGAGGTTTTTTACTCACCAGGGGGTAGACTGGTAAAGGAAGGAGGGTGTCTCACTTAAAAAGATCTCATGTTATGGCAGCCTTTATTAAGACTCTTCATTTGCTTTTGAAGACAGGCTGGGGGGATAGGTCCTGGCAGGTTACAGACGTGTGGTGTCTCTGTTGCTTATTCTCCTACTGACAACATCCTTTGAAAAACTATGGTATTCTCTATGTTTGTGTGTGTGTGTGAGAGAGTGATTTACAGGTAGGTGTGTGTAGATGTATGTGTGTGTGTGTGTGTGTGTGTGTGTGTGTGTGTGTGTGTGTGTGTGTGTGTGTGTGTGTGTGTGTGTGTG
>JAPTGZ010000018.1:38268236-38283550 GCA_029814645.1 Fowleria isostigma
GTGTGTGTGTGTGTGTGTGTGTGTGTGTGTGTGTGTGTGTGTGTGTGTGTGTGTGTGTGTGTGTGTGTGTTTGAAAAACTGCCTCCCGCAGAGACAATTTTAGTAGCAATTAATACTGCAACCGTTTCATGTTTTGTTTAGTAAACACCATTACTTAAAGCTGTAGGAGCTAAAAATCAAGTTAAAAAACACCAGAAGTTGAAAAATGCACTTTAACTCTGCAGCTCTCTCTTCTCAGCCCAAATCAGAAGACTAAATACAAACATAGATGACCTGATGACATTTCATGTTACTGTGATAATGTGAGTGAGGCCGTAGAGCAGTAAAATGCAACAGAACCTAAATAATAATCAGTAACATTTGGTCACATATTAAAATTTATATTTATCTAAATTCTATATTCATATTTATTTACTTGCATAGATTTTATATTTATCTACCTGCATGAAAATGCCTATAGGCATAGATTTAGAGGTGTTAAGTTATGGAATGACTTTTCCTATATGGCAAATTAATGTTTAAGTATAAAAAAGTTTTAAATCATGTTTAAAAATTTATTTAATTACTGCAAACTCCCTGTCTTAAAACACTGTTTTTGTATGTAGGTGTATGTGCATTGAGTTCTCTGTGTTGGTATAATCATGCATATTATTATTTTATTGAGCTCATGTGTTTTATATGTCATTTGTATTAAAGAAATATTTTTCTTTTCTTTTCTTTTTTTTTTTTTTGAAGTGGAAGCTTTAGATAAGCCTGTTTGGGCTTTTTGCCTCTTCCTGTACTGTATTTGTTTTCTTTAATCTTTCTTATCTTTCTGTTTTCTTTTACCTATATAAAAAAAATAACTAAAACTAAACTAAAAATATAGGCAGCCATAACCTCAGTAAAGAGAATGGAATAGAATTCTTCTTTTCTCTTAGACCACTTTAGTTTAATAGTTTATTTCAAGCTTATTCACTCCATGTATAATACTAATAATATACATGTACAATGTACAATACGGATCATATACATCTTATTGTGTGTACATAGATATACATTGATACTTTACTGTAAACACAATATACCTAGAAAAATTTACATAAACAAATGTGCATAGAGAAATATACCTAAACACTGCTTGTAAAAACATTATGTGTACACAATATACATAATACATAAATGTACAGAGCAATTCACTTCTAATATACAACCCTAGTATCCTCACTTGAAATATAATTGGCTGAAAAGTAATTAAAGTTACATTTTACAAAATGATGCCAAAAATTTTTTAAATCAAGCACTGCAGCTTTCATAAGCACAGAAATTGGTTTTCCCTCAATGCGGATATTTTTAAAAATAAATTAATATACAGTTTGAAGAGCTGTAGATTTCTTTAATAAAATTTAAGGTGAAATTTTTAACAGTGAAAACATTCTGAGAAATTACTGCAACTGTGCAGTGGTCTATTGTCTCTGCTGGTTGTGTGTATATGAGGAATAAAGGGCATGTCTGGACACTATGAGGACTCACTTTCCCAGGGTGAAGTATTTAAAATTTAATGGTGCAAGGCCATGTATACAATTTTATACATACCATTTGAAACAGCATTTAACTCATATTTTATACCACCATCCTCCAATGGTACCACCAATAAGAACAGACATATGGGCCACCAAGGAATGTGCAGCAGATGTACTACAATGCCCGATACCCCTGACCCCATCAACTCAACTTTTTTTCCTCATACATCAGATTAATCTAAACACAACCATTTGTTTTCAAAATGGTCATCTATGTCTGTTGAATTTTATATTTATCACAAACCAAATTCAAGCGTTACTACATAGTCTCATTTATTATTTTATGCAAATGATTTAAAACTTTTAACAATTTATGACACAATTACCAAAATCATGTGATTATTTCAGTAAAATGCAGAAGTGCTGCTGTGCTGCCTGCGGCATCAGTCACATCTGACAAAATGTGAAAACGAAGCTGTCTTTAAAGTGGGTTTATCTGTGACCCGTCTGCTTTCTCTTCCCCTTCCCACTAACGATGGTATGATGACCCAGTATTTGCTCAGCATAAAGTCAGGCTTGTTTGTTTTGAGGAGCATTCAAGCACTTGTTCCACAACACATTCTTCCTCTCCCCACACCACGCTGCTGTTACCACTGCTGAGCACCGGCAGAGCGGGTTGCCTCCATTAGACGAGCATTGGGGAACTAACCATGCAGAAAGCAGCAGGCTTAAGGAAAACTTGTTTCTCTTTTAAATGGATAGGCAGTAAACACTCTCCCTAGTGATTGCTTTCTCCTGACAAAAATTTATATTGGATGCTTATACCAACTGACTGGGCCGAGATAAAGCACTCAATAGCTGGGCCTCTGCCAGACCAAGGTTGAGTCGGACTTTCCCCCATGAAAAAGGTGTGCAGAATTTTTTAGACACAAAAATCAGTTCACCCACATTGGTCTAAAAATACATAAGCCCCAAATATACAATGACCAATGTCAAGTGTATTTTTTTATTTACGCAAACACCAACTGCTACACTATACATACTGTAACCATATACTTCCCTGACAGAATCAATTGACTTTCTAGTACAGTTATTAAAATGAAGATGCCACTGCAAAGGGTCCTGAAACTGCTGTGAATAAGATGCAATGAGGACTTACACACACACACACACACACACACACACACACACGCACACGCACGCACGCACACACACACACACACACACACACAACAAAATACTTTTAAAATCTACTAGTGTCTAATAGAATGGGCCTGATGGAAAAAGATTTATGTTGGAAATGTAAGGAGGAGTGTCCTATGATTTCTCCCCTATGGAGGGATGTCCTCAATTATATGAGTACATGGTTGAAATTAGAACTACCCATTTCTCCAAGAATATGTCTACTGGGGGACAGAACACAAGTGCCACATCTAGACAATTTTTTATTTAGCATTATTAAAACTGGCCTGTGCCAAAATGATTTTGAGGTGTTGGAAAGAATCTCATACCTCCACACTGAATATATGGAAGATTCAAATGACAGAAACAGCTGCATATGAGAAGATGCTGGGGAAATTGAGGGGAACAAGTGACACAGTTAACAAGTTTTGGGATGGCTTCAATAAATATATATGTGGGGAATTGGACCCAAACCTGTAAAGATTAAGAATGGTACTGCAATATACATAGATATCTGCTTTTCTCATGTAAAGGTCTATTGATTTCTACCAACAGCCTGTCTTTTTTTGTCTTGTTTTGTTTGTTTTTGTTTCTATTGTTCTGTTTTGTCTATCAGTTCGATGGAAATTGCCATTTCATTGTGAAAATGTACAAAACACAATAAAGAATTTGAAATATAAAAAAAAAAAATCTACTAGTGTCATATTTTGTGTATTGTGACAAACACACTAGGCTAAAACTGGGTAATGCAAAATTTCAATATGAAGTTTAGGCTCTTGAATAATCCAATTTTTTTAAATATTATGAAAGCATTTGCGCTTCTAAATTAATAGAAAAGGAAAAAAATTTCATAATACTTTTTTTGCAACATTTTGTTGCACAATTTTATGTTTTTTGTTCTCACACAATAAATGAAGGTTTACTGATACAACTTGCAGTTCGGCATTTTCCAACACTTACAATGATAAAAGCCACCATAAATAATGCAAACAACAAACATACTGTATATAGTCGCGTCGGCAAGTCAGAGTTGCGGGTAAGCCTGTGCACAACATAGCTCTATATATACTATAATGTGGGCCTTGTTTGCTAAGCTCTTAAGGTGTGTTCAAACTAAACAAATAACACAGTTTAGGGGAGGTACAGCTGCACAAAAGTCAACATGCTGAACTCAAGTTCAAAGGTCAGGATTTAGTAAAATGAACAGGCAGCCTCGGTACATACAGTCTATGTGTGTTAGCTAACTGTTAGTCAGATTCTGAACAGTTGTTGTCTAGGCTATATGTGGGGAACTCGCAATTCAAATAGAGCGTGTGTGGAATACATTACATTTGCAAACACAACTGCACAAAAACCAGAGTAAGACATACACATATTTGATATTGAGTTTGAGATAAGTGGGAGCTTCAATTTATAAACTAATATGTGTAGTATGACAGAACAGCACTCAGCTCACTATAATGTGCAATGTTAGACATTAGCACTGGTATTATCCTTGCACTAAACCACTGATGTAACAATCATCTTAACCTCTGTGATCACATAGATAAATACCAAACACACAATAATAATTCAGGATAAAACTGAACAACCACTTAAACAACATTACCACAAACATACCATAAAACACATAATACATACAAGAAAATAAAGGCTGTTTTGGACAATGATCACATGAAAACTAAAGGAAGGACATTTTTTTTCTTGAGTGTTTAACCAACTGCAGTGATTTAACCATATAAGTAATTGCCAATTTGCTGAGCACTTAATCCATAATTTCCTCTATAACTGTACATTTAAGAGGCTCTTTTGTCTAATTACACTGAAACAGGAGAATTATAATCAATGCTTAGCTTTGTTCTCAATCTCACTGATGGCATTTCCACGCCTTGGGTGATGTTATCTTACATGTAAATCAAGAGATGGTTATAACAATAGCTCTAACCACTTCTACTACCCTTGTTTACTATTAGGAAAATAATTAAGAATACAAGGGGGAGACACTGAATCACAACTGTATACCCTGTCTATGTATTAGAAGGGTTTTTTTTTCCCTTAAAACATTTATAATTCAAAAAATCCCAAGGGATTCTTTCCCAAATGAGTAAATAAATACCATTGTAATGCACTGCAACCCTGCCCCCGATTTGAGGCAAATCCCCTATTAGGAGTATAAATCTGCAAGGCTTTGTGGGTAATTAGTGAACATGCTCGGGAATGTTAGCAGGGCTTGGCAGGTGCGTTTGATCAGTGGCAAGAGGCAAAATCACTGTTGACAGAGAGAGATGGCAGGAGGATGGAGATAGGAGGCAAGTGGGTGGAGGAGAGAAAGGAGTGAGGGCTGAGGGGCTGGTTCTTCTAAACCACACTCCTCCATTTTTGCCTTTCTTTCTCTCTTCAATCATTTTCCTTATTTTAAGATAGGTGCACTCTGCCAAGGCGATTATATATATATATATATTGGACAGAAAGCATAAAACCATTAAATATTAAAAACACTGCTAACAAAACAATTTGTATTAATTCTACAGTAGTGTTTGTATGTAATGTGTTAATGTTTAGGTTTATAGATTATGACAGAAAATCTATTCTGATGGAGACTAACTGCAATAAACTGCATGACAATAAAAGCCTAAAAACATGATTTAAAAATATACAATTGGCTGGTGTTTAACCTAAAACCATCATACAATACAAAGCAGCAGTGTTTTTACAGTATAAATCACAACATTTTCAAAGCACTATAAAAGCTACAAAAATAGGTCAATTTATAAAATTCATAATTGCCTCATTTTATTTTGTACTGACTTCATTTTACAGCACTAAACTGTAAAGGTGCAGTATACGAAATTAATACAATGCGAATGAAACACAGTTTAATGACTACTATTAAATACATCTTATGCTGCTGAATTATTAATATTACTGTGTGTCAGACCATGGGTTCAATGAGGCCTAATTAGAGGAGATACACTAAAGCTAATTTGCAGATGCCAGGAGCATAGTTTATATATAAGAGCTAATATTTGAAAGTCAAATTAAAGTTGAAAAGGCCTCTAATAACTGTTAATTAACTCTGGTTTTGTTTTTTCCTTTCACAAACTTGAATTGAGTACAATATTCACAGGGCTCGTGCTTAACATTTCGGACCACAAAGATAAATTTCAAAGCTTTGAATTATTCGTTTGATGTGGTATTCTCTGTAGATTAGATATTATTTTAAGATGCCTTTGTTCAAAAATTCATTTTTATTATCGCTGCATGAAATGCATGGCAATTCCCCACATAACTAACCATTGGTGCAATTAACATCTTCGATCGAGTTCATATTCCTGATAATTTATACAGACTATGCACCTCCCCTGTGATCGCTTGCAGGGTTGGACTCTTCCACATCTCCCTTGCATTTATAGAATCAGTTTCATACTGATGAAAATGGAAAGTGAAACTTTAATGAACCGGACTTCACTGTCATGATAATAAAGACTTTGAAACAACACCAAGGCCAGCTCAACAAGCCAGCCGACAGCAGCACCAGTGTAGGGACATCAAACCAATTAAGACAGACGATAAATATTAACAGGAGTGGGTATTAACAGAACATGACTGGAAAGCCAAGCTGTAAACAAGTGCTGCATGGCTGATCATTAAAACTGTGTCACACAGTATTGCACAGCAATAGAGAGAGATCTGAACACTAGAATTGATCTTTCTTCAGAGCTGAATGAAACACAGACTATTATCATTGGAACACTGGTCAATACTGCAGATTTGATACACCTATTTTATTATGACGCATTTTATGGTTGCAAAGCAATCAGACATTATGATGAATCCACTTTTTGAGAGATTTTCCCACTGTCAATACAGCATCGGTATCTGCATTTGATGAGATAATGTCCACAGTAAACCAAATTCAAAGAGGAAACAGTTAATGGAGGTTTCCTCAGTAAACATGGTTATATACTGATACAAAGCAGGTTTCTACCATTTCAAAGCCTAGCAGGTTACTCAGTGGGGTAAAATGATGTCAAAGTCAACTAACTTTAACATTAATATAAAACTGAAAATCCAAGAATAACCACTGTTTTGTACAGCATATTTTAAGATTTAAAAAGTCTGGTTTTCTTGTATTTCAATTGGTGTTAATCATTAAAAAAGCTAACATTAAGACCTAAAAATATTTGTTGGCTTATTTAGCCTATAAGTTTACACCATCAACGGAATTACAGTTGATGACAATGTATTTCAACCTTTTAGACACATGACAGTTGTAGTTTAATCTTATTGCAGGTATAGCTAATAGCAGTTTACATGGCATTCAAATTTAGATATGTCATATAAATACCTCCTATAAAAAATCTGGACACAATTTGAAGCCCAGTTCCTTTGGCTGAAAATACCAAACTTTGAGCACTGCTACTGTCACAGTTACTAATAAATAGGCAGGATTAACGCATACCTTTTAATATTCGCGCTGCTTAATGGGCTGACAGTGTTGAATTATCTATAGGTCTCAGTGATTCAAAAAGGACCATCAAACCCAAACTTGAGAGCAGTGTCTTGTAATTGAATAATACATTACATGTGGCAATTATTTCTGTTAGAAGCAGACTGAGAAATCAATAACCAAGGGATCAAATCAAGGACTGTGAAGCTCTTGTTTCTATTCCCCTTGTGACCAATTACATCACCACAGTTTAAACACCTGCAGTGTCACACTGAGCTGTGACACTTTCTCGCACACTCCTTCACTCTGTGTTTCTCTTCACACACACTCACACAGACACACACACACTGACACACACAAATTGTATTAGGCCGATGTCGAAGCCTCAGACAGGAGAAAAGCACTTTATTAGGATGTTATTGAAATGTGTAACCCTATTAAGAATTTCACACATTAAAACCTTACCTGGAGGATTATTGCATTATTGTGTGCTAAATGAACTATCATCGAGACATGACTGTAAATATGGAACGATAGGAGAGTAATGCATCTTTGTTGAGATAATATGCACTCATTGCACAGCCTGACCTGGAGTTATAAATTATGCACTAGTTTTTAGCTCCAGGCAGTATCCTCCCATGACATATGTGGTGCTGATTAAAAGGGAGTGAAATTGGCCTGTTTTAATGAACATATCCCATTTCACAAAGGCATAGCTCCAGTATATCACTTAGAACACACAGGTGACAATAAAACTCTGACAACCTTGTGGTCTGTTGGTATTGGTGAATACAATTTGCTTTTATCTGAAATATTCACAGCTCCTAAAAAGGCTGATATCAGGTCTCATTAAATGTTGATGCTCCTGGTGAGTAAAGAGAATACTGGCTACATCAAAGGCCTTGTTATGTCCAGTGAATACTAACTAATCCTGAGCTTCTCTTCAGGAGCGTCTAAAGCCTGTAAGACCAGCAGTGTCGAGTTCACTGCTGGGATCGCTGCCTGGTCCTTACAACTCCAAGAATAGACAAGAGTACATTGATGAGAATGATACTTTACAGTAATTATGTGCTCTAGCATGTGCGACATTGTGTTTCATCCGCCCTTTGTGGTGCTCAGTGCACCGATATGCTTCCTCTCATTTGAGAATGGATCATCAAAACTCCAACAGTCGATACAGCGCAACACACATAGGGTCACTCAAGCAATAATAGCCTGGAGTCAAAGGATACGTGTTCCACGCTTGATTGATTATTAGTCCCATTTGTATCACTTTGTTTGAGAGGGTGTGTGTGCCTGTGTGTGTGCAAAACAGAGATGGGAATAGGAAAGCCTGTTACCTTCAATTAACATTTATTCCTTACCATATTAGTTTTAAAATTATTTATACAGGTTTTAAAGTACTTCAAAGTAGTTTATAGACAATGGAGGCAGTCAAAGGTCAGCATAAAGCAAAAGAGGCGAGCAAAACGTTTAGTCCAAAAGCATAACAGGTAGGCACACCTCAGATATTTACAGCCTAATTGCACTTTAAATGTTGGCGTCCACAGTTTAACATTATAGTAGAACACTATGGTGGGTACTCATAAACTGTGGCAAGAAGAAACACAGCATTCATGAAATAAAAATCATGGGCAGAACTGCAGCACCACATTACTCTGATGTGGAGGGGGAGAGTGCAGTGCTGGAGCAAGTTTTACAGAAGGTTAAAACATCCACAGGCTAGTGAATGAAGACATGCACAACCAAAGGACTTAACATCAAAAGAACCTGTGTTTTCAGCTATTCTATGTGGTGGGCTTGCTTTGCATATTTCATGGCAGTGGATTCCTTGCTCAAATCCACCTTTTTATTAAGATGAGCACTATCTTTTGTTGAAAAATTAAATGTTTTGCTTTATTTGAACTGTTGTTCTTTACTGTGGCAGGGAGCCATGCTAACAAGTGGAAGCCTTCAGCCCTGTGCAGTTCTTCCCCTAAAGTAAAGAGCAAGAAAAAGAACACAACGTTTGTTTTTCTCGACATAAAAGCCTCCAGATGACCTATGGTTCGAGCCAGACCTTTAAAGAAATGGAGGACAATCAAAAGGACAAATGTGACGGGCCTCCTGTGTGAGGTACAAGATGAATGCGAAACAGCGCGTCGGGTCTGTGATGTCTTTGACCTGATAGTTCAAAGCTGCTCCTGGACTCTGGACCCCCGTTCAGTGTGTGAGCACCTCAGACAAAGGCTTTGTTCATAATAAAGTAAATCCACCACATTGTTCCTTTGAGCTCAACACCACAATTTCAACTGGATGGACACTTTCCAGACCTGGGCACAGAATGATAATCCCTACAAGCAAATCACACGTATGGACATTTATCTAGAGAGTTTGTAAAAAAAAAAAAAAAAAAAAAAAAAAAAAGTTTTAATCCAAAGCTTTTTCCAAATGAAACAAGTAGATTTCTGTTTCAATATTTTGACAGGGCAGAATGAGAGGTCCACACTGTGCCAACCTGTTCATGCACACCTCTGTACACAGCCTACCTAGAAGCTTTACATTAGACATACACTATTCTCAACAAGTGTAGCCTTGTAACATGGCGCATAATGCACCTCTGTTTTGCCGGGACAGGTTGTGTGGTGGCAACGCACAAGGCAGTGTGTTGTGGAGCTACAGGACGCTAACCCCACCACCACTACCACCCCTGCTCTAGTATCAGGAGGCATGGGGAGGTGTTCCAGCCTGCGGTCATAGTTAACCATGGCAAAGCAGAGAAGGCTGGCTGCTATGGTGCCTCCATTCCTCCTGAGACACAAGGGTGAGCAGGGCTTTGAAGTTAAAAGTGTGGCTGGGAGACAATATGAGCAGCATGTGAGCATCTATCACTGGTGTGTGCTGTGGTGTATCAGGGCAAAGGTGGGGTCGTCTTTAACGCTGCCCTAACTGTACCATACTCACACAGAGGAATTTTTATGTTTGATGACCAAGAGATTATCCTGAGTTTACGTGCACATTACAGATATACCTGCCACCTATACACCAATTCATCTGTTGATTATTATTTTGTCAATTAGTTGTTTGGTCAAAGATACAAAAAAAACTTTAATTAATGTGGAAAAAATGTGAAGGTGTTTCCTAAAGTCCAAGATGGCGTCCTCTAATGTCTTGTGGGATTGACAATACAAAAATATTTAATTTACTGTCATAGAGGACGATAAAACCAGAAAAATATTACATGTAAGACACTAATCAGTACATTTTTTATCCTAAAAAAATTATTCAGGAATTACTGTTTGTTGATTTTCAGAGTAGTTTATTTAGATTATCAGAATTAATGTAATGACTAATCAGTTAATTATTGGAGCTCTAACATACAGTAGGTTTCTAGCTTGGTTGCACTTTAGTAAAATGCTACATTATTGAAAAAAAAATGGAAAATAACAGGTGAATATTTATGCAAAATCCCTCAGTTCAAATAATCAGCCTGTTAAATCCCAACATGAGTGAAGTGTAAAAAAGCGGCCAATATACAACGAATGGCTGTATGAAACGTGGGCACTGAGGAAAGCTGGGTTGTAAAGATTATGATATATATATGCATTTATGATCAGGAGATGCACAAGATAAGATGAATGCCAAGACGAGTATTGCAGCTATTTTATTAACCAGCAAAGTCCCATGATGCCTCCTTAATGAGCGGTCTAACAATTAGGACTACATGTTACATGTTTCTCCTTAAAGAGAATCTGAGAGAATCTGATAGGAATCTTTATCAAACACGGTATTATATAAATCCTTCTGTCATTTACAATTTAACAGATCAGCAGCAGCACGCATATCTGAACAGAAGGCCTGCTTTACATTTCAGAGTACACACAGTGCATTCCTATGCCTACAAAGGAGGCCTTCAGAAGGAACCAGAGAGGCTGAGTGTGCAAGGAGCTAAATCTTCAACAGAGCACAACGCAGGCCTTGCAAAGTCTGTTTAATGTTGTCTTTAGAAATATCTATTCCACACAGTAAATAAGCCCCTATGATGAGTGAAGTTTTGAAAGTGACAAAAAAAAAAAAAAAAGGGGCTGTGACAGTTTGCTTTGTAAATACCAAGTCAGTACCGATATCACAACCATAACAGTATCTGAAAATTCTTTCTTTTTTTTAGTGGCAAAGGAAATAAATATGTTTATGTTTACAAACATAACTCTAGTGTCACAAATAAAAATGTTGATCAGATTACACAATATATTCACATTTACAGGTTGATACGGGTACTGTGACATTTGTCAGAAAAATTTTTTGAGAACATTTTACAACGGGAAAAGGACTGCATAAATAGTGTAATATTTAAATCTTACACAGAAGAAAATAAAATAGTAAAACATTTAATATATTTCATAAATAGAAAATTAATGACTTGAATAAAGGAGTTTTATGGCTCTTTGCTGCCATCTTGAGTACGCAAAAAGAAATTACAATATTATAGATTTTGACATGATATCGGCTTTTAGTAATCAATAACAGTTAAAATCACAACTTAATGGAGTCTTCTTCTGTATTTTGACCGATCGTTTGCTTAATGCATTCATGCTGTTGGTTAGTAGGATACATAATTAAGTATAATCCTAACATTTACAATGCAAAGTCTCATAAAACTAGGGAAAAAAGAGCAGTTATAAATTTTGAAAAATCTTGGAAAACCTGTATTCCTTTCTGCACTTTGATATCGAAATCCCAGTTTTTCCACTGCACAATTAAAAGCCAAGGGGTTATTTTTCTCTTTAAGTTTAATGGTATGAACAAAGCTCATCTTGAAATCTTGGAAGTCTTTGGGAAAATCCAACTGGAGGGTATCTAGATCAAATACAAAAGTTTCATTACCACTGACATGTGGGAAGCCAAATTAGGCTCTGAAATTACATTAAATTAAACCCAGCAGACGTAGCTGCAGTGTTCACTGTAGCGTATTATGAATATAATATGAAAGCGTTGTATTATTGAAAAGGCTCTTCAAGCAGCCAGAGTATGTTTTTGGAGCTGGGAATACTTATTGGTGTGTGTTTGGGACTGAAAGAGAATTACACGTTACACACAGCCTTATAGATAAGAATGAAGACTTTAACATGCCACTGACTATGTGTGTTTATCTTCTGTTTGTAAGTTTGTTGTTGAATTCATTTTTCCTGGAATAACCATCAATCAAAAAATGGAAAGGTGTGAGGACACCTGTCAATATAATTTACATAACATACTGTATACACTGTACAAGTTTTTATTTCCATCACTTAAGCATCACTTACACAAAATCTACAGTTTATTCTTCTCAAGAAACTAAATCTAACGAGCCTTTTTTTTTTAATTACTTCAAATGGAATTTAATCAACAAAAGCAAGAATATCCACTATATTTTTCTTGTCACATACAAATGCATAAAAAAGAAAATACATTTTTCTACCCAAAATGAACATTTGTAATACTTTAAAGTAAAAAGAGAAAGTTTAAAAAAAATTTAGAAAGACAAAATGCTAAAGAACTGAAAAATCCAAAACCATTTCATAATGTCACTGAACAGCTGGGTGAAACTGTGGAAAATGTGTTTCACAATACTATATAAACATATTCCCACATATTTCCATATAAATCAACATTGATATTTATCACAATATATAATTTGATGATGCAAGTTGGAAGTTATTCTGATAATGCCTGAAATCAGACACTGTTTCTGGATATTTGAGTACAGCTTTATGAATTTACAAGGTCAACTTTAACCCTTTCATGCATAGTGGTCACTCCAGTGGACAGGTATTTTACAGCTGTTCTCTTTAATTGATATCAGCCAACACAGTGGACACTTATGCACCATCCTACACCGTAATTCATACCATTACTGTTACTTTGCTGTTCTTGATAAATCTGATCTGCACTAACATGTTTGAGCAGAAATCAATTGCTAATTATTATTAGAGCATAATTAACAGTTTTCTTTACACAAAAAGGGTTTTTTCCCATATAATTTCCATGAAGTGAGTAACAACTAGTTTTAGAATATGTTAAAATATGAAAAAACTTTAGATTAGCTGCATTAAACATGTTTTGTTTTATAGTTTTCACACAGTATATAACTTTCTGATAATGGATTTTAAGTAGTCTAAATGTCTCTTTGCTTCAAAAATGAAAAGCATATTGTCCAACTGAGTGGACATTCTTGTAACTCCATGAAAAATAGATTCATTAAAAAAAATTTAAATTGCTTTTTTTTTTTTTAATGTGTAAAGAAGAATAAAAACACCCAGGAAAAAAATCTTGACTAAGGCCCTGATAATTCATGCATGAAAGAGTTAATGGCACATTTAGCCCATGCTTTTTGCTTAAAACAATAGAAATTTCATAGTTTTTGACATGCCCTGAACAATTTTGTTTTGGTCTGTCAAACCCAGACAAGACCATGAAAGAAATAGCCTATCTGTGAATAAAACCAAAATGCACTGCGCACACACACACACACACACACACACACACACACACAGAGCATGTTTTGTGCATAAGATTTTTCTGATATTTAGCTGACAAAGAGAATATCTGCCTCATTGACTTCCTGGCTAAGTGCTGTATTGAACACCAGTTAAAATGATCAGTTAATAACAGTATTCTATTTCTTGCTAGATCTGTTCAACGCATAACATCCAAAATAAATACTCTCCATTTGGAGATCCATCAGTCTCACATATTGGTAACTTCCACCATGCTCAAACCTAAACATCTAAACATAATGTATGTAAATAGAAAATAAATACACAAATTACCATTAACTCCTTTTCCTGACCAACAAAAAGTTAGATTAAAAGATGAGTAAATTTTACTGACAAACACAAGACAATTAATGAAAACTAATAGGGCTTCAGAGATCAACAGCAATGGCCATTCTCAATGAAGTTGAAGAAACTACAAACTCCTTAGATAGTAAAAAGATTGCAGTTGGAGTGTTTATTGACTTAAGGAAAGCGGTCGACATAATTAATCATACAATCTTAGTCAAAAAATTAGAGAAATATGGTATTAGGAGAGCAGCTGGATCCAAAGCTATTTAAGTGAGAGACAACAGTTTGTCAAGATGGGCGAGTTTAAGTCAGAATGTAGGAGCATAGCTTGTTGGGTTCCTCAAGGATCAGTTTTGGGTCCTGGACTGTTTCATCTGTATATAAATGATATCTTTAAGGTATCTAAATTAAGTTATTATTTGCAGATGTACAATTCGATTTAATTCAACTTTATTCCAAACTTAAGGTCCAATATAAACAGAGAAACACAATTAAAACAACAAACAAACAAACAATACTAATTTATTTTATGCAAATTATGATTATAAAACCTTAATAAAGTTGTAAATAGTGAATTAAATAACATGAAAATGTGGATACATATTTATAAATTATCTTTAAATTTCAATAAAACCTAAAGTAATAGTATTTGTAATCATAAAGAAAACTTAAAAATGCCAATAAATATAGAGTGACAAAATATAAATATCTGGGAATAATTATAGAGTAAATTAACCTGGAAAACTCACATCATACACATACAATGTAAACTGTCAAAAAAAATCTTTATAATAAACAAAGAGAAGTATTTTTTAGATTAGAATGCTCTTTACATATTGTATTGCTGTCTCATGTTGCGGTATTTAACTTATGGGATTGTAATATGGGGTAACATTTAAAAAAGTTCACTGCATCCCCTCTTCAAACTCCAAAAACAAGCGGTTTGAATTATTCATAAGGCTGGTTAAATAGATCATGTAATGTTTTGTTTTTTGTTTTTTTTTCATAAATTGCACACTATTAAAGCTGCCTGATGTAGTTAATTATTACAATGTTCAAATCTTGTGCCATCAAGTCAGTAAGCATTGCCAATTAGCATTTAGAAGTGTTTCATTGTATTTGAAGGAGGTTACAACTTGAGGGGTGGTGGTAACTTTATGGTCAAGGTGATGAGAACCACCAGGAAAAGCTTTTGCCTGACTGTGTGCAGGGTCTGGCTGTAGAATAGATTGGGGGTTCAACTAAAGCAATGTTCCAACAACTTACAGCAGTTTATGCATTCATTCATTCATTTTCTGAGCCTGCTTTATCCTCACTAGGGTCACGGGGGTCACATGGAGCCTATCCCAGCTACTTAAGGGCGAAGGCGGGGTACAC
>JAPTGZ010000018.1:38289710-38304020 GCA_029814645.1 Fowleria isostigma
ACTACTAGTCTACTCAGTCTAAACAAACAAAACAAACAAACAAACAAAAGAGGCACTTCAGAGGAGGGTCAAGCAACTGGTAGAACAAGTGTGTCAATTAGAGAAGCCGGGCAGCCATGAAGCTGTTACACGGAAACTCTAGAGAAATAGTGACAATACCCAAGGGTGCTATTAGTCATAACAAATGTCTCTGGAGATTATTTTCTGTTCTGCTGAAAAGGTCAGACAATCCATTGCTACCATAACACTATTCTGAGGGGAGAAGACCCAATAGCAGACTGACACTATTAATAGATATTTTCTATTACTTAATAAACTGTAGTTTCCCACTAACAACTTGTACAGCTTTGGTTACAGGTTCTGCTTTCCATTTAAGCTGTATTTTTGCAAAGTGGAAGATTACAGACATCACTTCAGACATTAGACAACATATATAAAATAGAAGTAGCTGAAATGGTCATGTTTACATGTGACAGTGATAAAACATCATTATAATTACTTAAACAGGGAAATTGGTGTTTTGTTTTGTTTTGTTTTTAACTCTAGCCATGATATGATGTAGCACACAAATAAATTTCAAATGTAGCCAACCTCTAATATTTCTGAGACCCAGGAAAGTAAAAGTTTTGGCTTTTAGTTTTTTTAACTGAATAATTGTCTTGATTGGAAACAGCATAATGCAGTTTTTGAGGGGTTTTTTTCCATTAAGACCATTAAACTCTGTAGCACAAAATAAACTGTGGCTTTGCTTTTGAAAATGAAACTTCAAAAAACCTATGAGGAAACCCACTGTAGATCAGGGCTCACCAACCCTGGTCCTCCAGATCTACTCTCCTGCATGTTTTAGACGTTTCTCTTCCACACACCTGACGGTCGTTATCAGTCTTCTGCAGAGCCTGGTGATAGGCTGATCATTCGAATCATGTGCTGGAAAAGGGCTACATCTAAAACGTGCAGGATAGCAGATTTCCAGGCCCAGGGTTGGTGACCCCTGTTGTAGATTAACTCTACCATTTAGCAAGACAGGTGGGTCATCCTTTTTCAGTTGTTACCAAAAATACAGCGACATACATTTTGAAAAGAAACTGTAACTTACATTTTCAATCTTGATTTACAAACGCTGTCACAGGAGTCCAGTGGATCCATGCTCTGTTTGTACTCTTCTTTTTTCAGGTTTCTCCTGTGATGGTCGAGGCTAACTAGCTAGCCTAGCTCAAACTGTTAGCATGCTAGCGGGTTAGCATTAGCGTGATGTCAGTTTTGTCTGTTTTCTATATCTAGTTTAAATACAACGCATTAATACTTGCACTTCGTATGAGAGCCATGATATAGTTTACCGAATGTTAACTTACTAAAAAGTCAATTGTCCTTAATTGCAGGAAAGCTTCACAGTCTACTCATTCATACACCTGGTGAGACGGATAATGAAGGACCTCCTGACAAATGAGCCCACAAAAAATTATATTTGGGGATATAAAGTCATATTTCAAGAAAAAAGCTCAATTACAATAACTGTTATTAAATAAATTAATAAACAACATTGTTAAAACATGCAAGTCATAATATTTCTCAAAAAAAAAAATTTGGAAGAAGATAAGAAAAATAACTATTCTTATTAGTACAGAAATAACATACTGTTTCAAGACAAAAGTCATGCACTTTTATGGCAGCACAATTTTAATATCACAAACCTTGCAGACCATTAAAAAATAACACTGCAGGCATGAATCAATATTCTGTATACATGATTTTGTGCAAGATTGATGAGAAAGGTGTAAGCAGTCATTTACAATTGAATTATATTTTTATTGATAACAATATTAGATTTTTAAAAATATATGTGCCTATATTGATATACAAATAAAATATAGTCTTACTTTTTGGATGTTAGTACTAACATTTTTCACATCACCTACACATGATCCTCCTGGCTTTGTAGAATGTCATGATACATTTGATTGATTGATTGACTGATTAATTGATTGATTGATTGATTTTGAGTTTGTGCACTTTATGTACAGTGTTGTTTCAATTCACAATAACAGAAAAAAACATATAATCCACATATTATGTATACATATCATTATGTGTACACAAATATAATAATAATAACTGTATTTATATAGCACCTTTAAAAACTGAGTTTACAAAGTGCTTTGACAAAGTAAAGGGCACAACAGCAGGATGGAATTAAAATAAGCAAGATGCAAGCAAGACATTAAAACACAGAAAACACAACACAGTAAAGAGATAAGAACAGAGAACTAAACACATGCAGTAAAAATAATGAATATTCAAACATTCAAACTTTAAAAAAATTAAAATTAGACATCACATAAAGGCCAGTCTATAAAAATGTGTTTTAAGAAGTGATTTAAAAGATGAGACTGATTCTGCAAGCCTTATACTCGAGCAGGCCGTTACAAAGTCATCACCTTTAGATTTAGGTCTGGACTTTGGAACAGTCAGGAGCCCCCTTCCCGAGGATCTAAGGCTGCGTCCAGGCTCATAGGCGACAAGCATGTTGGAAATATAAGTAGAGGCCAAGCCCATTCGGCCTTTAAAAGTAATCATTAAAATCTTAAAATCAATTCTAAAGTGTAGTGAAGCCAGGGTCGCCAGGGTGATGTGATGTCTGTTAAAACCAGTGAGAAGCCTAGCTGCTGCATTCTGGACCAGTTGGAGGTGGGACAGTGACTTATGGGTAATGCTTGACAGGAGTGAATTGCAGTAATCAAGTCTGGAGAATATGAATGAGTGAATAACTGTTTCCAGGGCGGAGTGAGAGAGCGTTGGTTTGATTCTTGAAATAGTTTGTAGGTGGAAAAAGCAGGACTGGACAATTTTATTGATATGGGATTAGGTTTTGAGTTCTGAGTCAAATATTATTCCCAGGTTGTTATTGATGAGGAAATATACATAAACATATAAAATGATTCACAATATGAAATAGAATATTTTGCAATATATCTCTAATAATGCTCAAAATAACCTCATAACTAAAACTGTCCAGCATCCAATAAGTAATGCTGTTTTTTGTTTTATCTATGGAACATTTTGTAGAATATAATAATACAGGGCAAGAAATAGTGTGTAAAATAATAAATTTCTGACTGGATTTTATTCTCCTCTGCCAAAAATAAATCAAAATTAATACAAGGAAAGAATATGAACCAAACATTCTTTTATGGTGTTATGATGTAGGTTAATAATTACTGTTTGTTTTTTGTTTTGTTTTTTTAAATGTAGCCTACTAATAATGTACTATTTTCGAGGGCCCCTGTATGTCACGGGCCCTGAGAATCATCATCACTTTTCTCCCCTTGCTTATAATTAGTAGAGCTATGTATAATTATCAGCTGCATAAGTAACAGCAGTTTGTCCAGCACCTGCTGTTTTTATTTAATCCATTCTGTAGTATAATCAATGGATGGAGATAAAGATATAACTCATTGGTTTCTGAATGCCGGTAGTTTGCATTTTTGGGCATCACCATGTTGGCTTTTTGTTTTTTGGGGTTTTTTTTTTAGCTTAAACTGACCTTTTTTGAGCACATGTGGTCAAAGCCATCTGCAAGAGGTCATGGGAAAGATGATGCTAAACGCTAGCTTATTGATTTTGTAAAATTGAAACAGTAAAAAGCAAGTAATTTTGTTCCTCTTGTTAGTGTAACCTATTAACAACAGCTATACTCACCCATACTGTTATAGGTCAGAGGAAAAAAAAAAAAGAGTCGTATTATTCTAACAGAAGCTCCAAAAGTCAGCCGGCAAGCCAGCTATAAAACAGACCTGTCAATCAAAGCCCAACACATTAGACGTCACAGCCTTACTATACTGTACTCTGCTGTACTATATTATACTGCACTATACTATACTATACAATTGTATAAAACAAATCAAATTGCATTTTTTTCTTCTTTGGATTTGATCAGAACAAAAATAGTAATTTCCCTGTGCCCACAAAGTAATCATAAACTAACAATGAAAGGTAAAACAAAATAAATCTGTTAAGTGTTACTTCTGGTTTCACAGGTGATATCGTAGTTCCATCAGGACTCCAGACTTCACTGGTAAGGTGTAACTTTTTTATCTCCACTTATGTCATAAAAGATGCATGTGCTGGTACTTGGCTGCATTTCAAGGATATGGGGGCAGTTAAGAGAAGAGATCCATTATTAATGTTATTGTGATGACGACAATAATGTCTCTCTGGGATTCTAATTCTGGTTAGGGTCACCGAGGAAGTTCTACTGGGCCTTTGTGCCTCTGTGGACAGTGCTGCAGACATCCTAAACAGGACTGCTGGTGACTATTATACTTTATGACTTCAACATAAAATTGCTGACTTTGCTTTCTTGTTTAGAGTTGGTGGGTTTCGGGGATAAAACAAAGCCAGCTGTGCCAAATATGTGCTGAAATGACCACAGTTTACTCAGTTTTTTCCCCAGTATTCTTTGCTTTTATGTAATACCAGCATGGATGTGCAGTTCTACAACAGACAAAAATTGGTGATTGTAAACAACCGTCATTGGCCATGTTACGTACACATTTACCATATTTTCTGCCCCTTTCTTCTTGCTCCCACAATAGACAAACATGGAAGGTAACTGCGCACAACACTTAAAAGCAATCAAACTAGTAGTCATTGAGACATGAACACAATTTTTAGATAAAATACAATTTATTCTTACTTTAATTTAGAATCATAAATACATTGTCACATTGTGCACAATAGTAAAATGAAATGAGATGTTTTACATCTATTTTATGAGGTCATTTCTTTCTAAAAAAAAAAAGAAAAACTATACAAAAATCATTATCCATGTTAGTAAAAGCAGTTACCCTCTTAATTACTCTTCCATGATGAAGATGAGGTCAATGCTACTAATTTTTTTGTTTAAGCACTGCAATAATGAGTACTGACACCTGGTGGTCTGAAAACAAGTTACCAGTCCATATGTGAAAAAGATGTTTTTCTTTATTATTATACATGTGATGCATGTTGTTGATGATAATAGTGTTCGAAGGTGAATGGATGATGAGACACGACACCCTGGAGAGGCAAAGAAAAGAGAGAGAAAAATATCAGTTTATTTGATAATGTGATTTAAGATGTTGAGAGAGAAACACAAAAAGACATGGGTAATTCATAGTTATTTAACTATTATTCAAGTGAATAATAAAAATTTGGATACAGTCTTAATCTGAAAGTCTCTAAAAACATATTCTTTGGAGACTTGAAACACTAAATTTTGACCAAAGTGCAACAACTACTCATATAAATTCTCTTCTAGTTTTACAACTAACCAATGATGACACCCAATCTTAATAATAGAGCATCAGTATAAAGCATTAAATTACCATTTGTTTTTCCTGGTGCTCACACAGGGCCATGTCGCTTCCGTCTGCCAAATGCCTGGGCACCCACGTTGGTTGGAACAAAGTTGGCATGTCCCAGTCCACCTGACCGACTCAGGAAGTCAGCCAAACGGTGGGTTACACATGTTGCTGTGTTGCATGCTCGCTTCTGGGCTGTTGTATTGCTTGTAAAATGTGAAAGATAAGAAACATATTCAATACAATTACGATGAGATTTGCAATGATATCAAACTCCATCAACAATAAATTTCAGTCAGTGTATACTTAAATAATATGAGATAATAATAATGCATTTTTGTATGATTTTGTTCTTGCTTACCTTTTATTTTTCAATTGTTACACAATTGTTCTGCTGAACTGATTTTCTGTTCTTTTGTAAGAGTTTGTGTACAATATAAATTGAATAATTCCACACAGAACACCAGGTTGCACAAATATTGTATAGAAATGGCCGCATTCTTTAATTCTCTATCAAAAATTACAGTTAAAAAACATTAGATGTTGAGACACTCCTCTGAAATTTGGATCCACATGCATCAGCAGCTTCATGTGTGAACCCAGATGAATGGACAGACAAGCAAAAATGAGCAAAGACAGACAGAAAAAAAATTAGATGGACTGATATGGAGTGTCAGTTGTATGAGTTGCCATAGTTGTCATAATTCTCAGATAGACTTCTTTTCTTCCCAGGTGTCCCTGCTCCCACGTCGGTGCGGGGATAGGTTTGTAGTTTGTGAATGTCCTGGGAGAGTTTGCCCAGCACACAAGTGCTTAAGCCGGTGCAGCGCTTGGACATGGGTCTATCCAGGCTGTATGAGACAAAGACACACATGCAGTCTTGCAATAACAGGCATGCAGTCACATGATAGTATTTACATGCATTATACGTTTCTGAAATGCCTTGGGTTCAATGATATACTGTTTAATACAAATTTCAACAGCATGCTAACAGACTGAACAACCACATGAAGATCTTTCATGAGCTATCAAGCTATCAGTTAGTTTTATCTGTACACGTCAACATGCATGTTCTCATCATGCTCTTTTTTTTTTTTTTTTCCTGACCAAAGACAATCTATAATGGACACATTATTTAATGTTGAATGAATGGATGAATGAATCACGATCTGAGTAGCACGCATCATTGGACTCGGACAGAAAAGAAATGCATGGATTTCACCATATACCTTGATGATAAACTCAAAAAAGTATGTTATATACTTAACTGATCATAGATAGATAGATAGATAGATAGATAGATAGATAGATAGATAGATAGATGGATAGATACCTGTTTCCATCAGCTGTTTGCGGTTCTAGGGAATTCTGCATGAACTCCTTGATCGCTCTGAATAATTTCTGAGTGTCGTCATTCGATAGTGTTATTCCATCAGACATATACTCCTTACTATTTCTGGAGGGAAAAAAATTACATTAATATCTAAAGCAGAATTATTTTGTATGAAAACCTGAAAGGAAGTACAATTTTTTTTTATTTTTTTTTTTTATTAAGATGACGATGTTAAAACCCTTCAACTGCTTGCTCGACCGTATGGTTTAGCATATTTTGAGTCACTATATTTCAAAAAGTGGAGTATCTAACTTATCTGAACCTTATTGAGCCAAGAAAGATGAAAATCACCAAAGATACTTTGACTGTTTTTGGTGTCAATATGAAAGATATGAACATATAATAGTATAAGACGTCTTCCTGAACATAATATTATTATTTGATACCACAAATGAAATTTAATTGCACATGTTGTTTTTGTTTTCCGTTTTGGCTGCTCCCTTTAAAAACATGCTGAATCAAATGGTTGATTTGTCACTTTATGGTAAGAGTAAAAAAATTACACCAGTATGAAATAATAGATTGTTATAAAATCAAAACCTCTGTTCATCTATTGCTGAAATATTAAACATTTAGTGGTAGTACATCATGAATATGCTGAAAGAATTAACTTCGTAATTTTTGACACTTTTAGAGATGATACTAGTAAGTATGGTGTTAAAAATAATCTAGAAATTACTCACACAAGGGAATAAGAAATGTAATAAAAACATTGTCATCATGTTTTCCTTGGTGGGGTAACTAAAGGGTTAAGAAGGTAAGAAAAAAATCTATTTAAAAAATTTGATCAATCACAGCAGTCTTTTTTTTCTTTCCCTTCCACATATCAGATGTAATTTTTACCAGTGATTTAAAGGTATTCAAGATGGACCTTTGAAGAAAGGATTAAATGAAAATTAAACATATATGAACACAGATGAAGGCAAAAAATACGCTTACCGACAAAAAGAAAAAACACTTTTATGTTTGCAAAATTATTTCCCTACAGTATTTCTCACCTGGACGGAGCTGCCTGTGAGACGTACATCTGGCATATAATCAGCGCATAGGCGAGAAGGACAGTCCAGAGTTTTAGTGCGATCATGGTTCCCTGTGAAAAACACACACAATCATAAAGCATAAAGATTTTAGAGGGATATATATGTGACATTTTTATCCTCAACCTCTAATGACCAGATAAATCCTGACCTGTGTGAATCCTTTGCTTCTAACGCTCCCACACATTCACTGTTACAGTCACTGAGGTTTTAGAGGCAGACAGAAGTTATCTATTTTATAGTGGAGCTGCAAGGTCTGCCAGCAAATACAACAGCTGCTCCACATCAGAATTAACTGCAGCATACCAAAAATAATAGAAAGTCTTCATGGAACAGTCTTACTTCTGGTAGCAACAGTGGCCACCAGTAATGTTGACTCATCTGATATTTTTAACAATGGCAGCATCACCTGTATGATCAACTAAAGAGTAGATCTATAATATGAGATATATATATATGAACTTACCGTAAGATTGTAAATCTTCTGGTAATGAAGAGTTTAGTAAGAAAGTGCTGATAATGATGGTAGACTCACTTGTGAATCTGCTGAACACTCCCTCAGAGCAGGCTTTTATATATGTTCCCTATGGGATTCTGAAACAGAACAAGCGCTGATGGTCATAGTCGATTGGCCAGTCAATTGTTTTTCCTCAACCTACCGACCAATCAGATGTCCTCTGTTACTTACATAAAACCAGTGAAAATCCTGGTCCCGAGTGACATCAGTGGATGAACAGACGAGTTTAATTCACAAAAAGGTGCCAAACTTGAATGCAGTGAGTAAAAAGGTGAATGGAAACAATACAGCCAATACTATATTGCAGTATTGACATTACAGAAAACGCTCATATGATACTCATAGTGTGTAATGTTAATATGCATGCAGTTCCATTTACTGTGCAGCTTCTAAGATTACAAGATCTACAACTGTGCCATTATTTAAGTAGTTACATGCATATGACTGGGAGTATTGGACAGTTACCAAAGTGAACACCAACTTTTCCATGTTCTGGGAACAGTACCACAACCAAAAAAAAAAAACATGTACAGAGACAGTAGAATATGAGCAAATATATGGCTTTTAAGTGGAATTGGGAAACGGTAACAAATGCGGTGAGCACACATGAAAGTTTATCATGAAAAAGGGGACATCTGTTCCCAAGAGACACAAAGTCTGGCTCAGCCTCGACAAAATGTGTTTAATTAAAGCTTCACAAGGTTAGTATTTAGGATCATGTCTCCATTTGGAAACTCATGATGAGGAGAAAAGATGAAAAACAGAGGACATCAAATCTTTTATGACTATTCATTCATTTCTTCTGTAGAGAAGAAAGCTGACCCTGCTGACATCAAGTTATACCCTGTTTTTTCTCTTTTACTGTATTTTTTTCTTGGTAGTTTTTGGTTCAACTGAAGTGGTTTAGTTCCAGTTTTAGCAGTCCGGTTGAACCAAGAAGAGCTACCAAAAATGATGACCTGGGTAAATGAGAACCTACAGAGACTCTTTTACTGTACAGTCACAGAAAAAATTTAGACCACCCTATAGTTTCTTCCATTTCTTGTTCATTTTAATGCCTAGTATGACTAAAGGTACACTGGTTTGGACAAATATAACAAAAATAACTCATAAGAGTTTAATGTAAGAGCTGATATCTCTCCATTTTCCATGGTTTTTGTAATAATAACCAATATCACATAAGTTCTTACATCAATAGCTCTGTCATTGTACTGACAAAACAGTGCTTTCAGGAATTTCATGTTTTCTTTTCTGTCTGTTTTAGTCACATGATACACAGGAGTTAGTACTTGATTGCATAACCATTGTTTTTGATGACATTTGATGGTCTAATATTTTTTCCACAACTATATGTTCAATGCCATGTTAGACAATACCGACCAGTTTCAAAGTGTCTGATGACTTCAGATGCAAAGATGATTTTTTTTAACATGTAATATCTTAAGAAAAACTTTACTGCTGTCATCCATATTTTTATGATTTACATAGATTTGAACTATTTCCTTACATTAATAAATCAAACTCCTCCTCAGAATTCAGTGGCTTTAGTCCATTTTCACTACATTTGTGCAGCCGATTTGTGTTCTCTCAGCCTAGTCATTATATAACACTACTGGACGATTTGTTTTAAAAGCATCCTGCCTCCTGGTTAGATTTTACATCACAAAAAAACTTAATGTGAATGAGCTTTTTAGTTGTAGACCTGCAGGGCCTGTACCAGACAGTGCATCATTTTTCTGGAGCTCTGTAAGCTGTCAGAATCTGTGCATAAAGGATTTATGACTGTAGAGAAATCAATACTGTATATTATAAAATCATCCTCACCCACTCCTGATGTAAGGTGTAAATAAAGAGCACTAGCGTGTTGACCCGTGGGGATCCATGGATTCTAGATGTGGTCGTTTTTATGCTGTTGTGTATTTGTGCATGCTGTACCAAATTTGTCCAGCAGTCACCGCCTAAGTATTCTGGGTATAGCAACATGATTGTAAGGCTTTTGTATTCCAAAATTACTAACATATCCCAAAATATTGGCCCTATCAACTTGCTATTTTCACCAGTCTGTTTCTTGACCAAAACTACATAAGTATGCCAAACTGCATCAGTCAACTCTTTCCCAGATTTTGTGTGAATCCCCAGAAACACATACACACATGCACACATACACACACAGAGGCCACTTGGCTTTTATAATATAGCCTAGCATGTTGACCTGTGGTTCCCCACAGGTCATATTAATATTGATACCCAGGGACTGAAGTTAGTAAATGCATCAGTCCTGTTTTTAACTTCATTTCTCATCACACAGCATGGTACTGTGCTTCTGGTCAACTGACGCAATTCTAAGGCTATTGTATTTCAAAAGGACTAATATCTCCCAACATATTAGTGGTATCAAGTTGCGGAGATATTTAATGTGGAGATGGGATTATTCCTCAACTGTAGGTACCAAATTGGCCAGTTAAACTCATCTCAGTTACTCTTATCAAAGTCACTCTCAGATTGGTTACTTCATCAGTCTTTTTAGTATACATCTTTTACATCTATTTGCAGAAAATGACAAAGAAATTTCCTGCAAATCATTGCAATGGTAAATATATTTTCTTAACCCTTTAAGTGCCAACGAAGCAATTTTGCAAGAAGCAACATAACTTAATGAAACAGAAGGCTTTTGAAAACTTGATATCAAAATTAAGTATTAAAAAAACAGAGCAACTCTGGTATCTAAAAGGTTAACATATATTTGGACCAAATTCTCATCTCAAAGCCCAGCATGAATGGAGAAGTTGAGATATTTTTTATACAGATTTTTGTAAAAGTCAGTAGATCCCCAGATCTTAATTTTACAACTGCTTGGTGCAGGGTTATGAGTTGAGGCCCAGAAACTATAGTCCAAGGGGTGATGTGTATTGTCACGAATGCAATTACAGTAGCTCACAATGTGCGCATTCCCTAATGTGGGCAATGATTTGGCCTGGAAAATTAATTACAACACAGGAGAGCATTCATAAGAGGGAGGGCAGCGTGATTCATCACAGTGCTCATCAGGGACAGTCTCAGCCAAAAAAAAAAAACAAAACACAGAATTTCCTTCAGAGCTCTCACAAATGGACACCTTGAATCAGCAGCACGGGTTGATAATCAGTGGACGCCTTCCCATGGAGCTGCAACGTACAAGACTTGTGGGAATTAAGAGTTCATGAATTAATCCTCAGGCATGTGTGGTGTGATGTGATGCGTTGCAAAGTTTTAACTCCCATGAGCTTTTTTTTTTTTTGTTAAACGGGTTGTTTTTTTTTAAGGAAGTAAAGTCTTCATTACTGTTTGTTAATTGGTGTGTTTGAGTCTGAATTATACAAAATCTACTTCATGGGTTTTCATTATATTTGGTGGAAGGGTAGGATACAGGCCAAGGACTGACTAATTATAATTAAAAAAAAATGTTTTTAAAGGCTTCCTAATTTTGACACTGGTTTCAAAGTGAAGTGATAGGTTGTTTTGTTTTTTTACCATATTAAGTAAATTTGAGTGTTTTAAAAGGTTCTGTAATAACAAAATACATTATTATTGTGATTATTTAAATTATACAAAGTGCACCAGCAGACACAGTAGGACTCATACCATCATAACACAAGTAGAACCTACATAACTGACTCTGACTTTGGAAACTACTTTTGTGTAGTTGCCCTTCACTAATCCTCAGCTGTATAATTGCATGTTACTGACCCTGTTGTATCTCTTTATGCAAACAAATGAAGATAGCGTTCAGACTGCTGTGACAAAATCCAGGGTGTAAGCACAACTTGGATTTTGGCCACAAATCTTATCTCTGTCTGTATATTTGACTTTAAGAAGCATCTTCAGTGACTTCCACCCCAACGCTTTGTCCAGAAAAGGAGGAAAGCTTGAACTGCGCTTGTTTGCACATCAGAGAAAAATTCCACTTAGACTCTCAGAAATATAAATGTGAAGTTTCCATTTTCGCAGAGTGATTTCCACCTGCTGGTCTCCATTAGGACGCCTGTCTGTATTCAGGCTAACATTTAACCAGCTGGCCAGTCATTGCACAGGGATTACAAGACCTCTTGTTGCTCCTGCTACTGTCATTACGCTGTTGGAAGAATGATGCTGTAGACAGCATTAGTGATACCAGGGGAAGGCGGTAGTTAGATTTTCTCCATACACTTGACCATTTCCGTCATGGTAAATAATACATAATTCACTGTAGAAATGCAGTGATCCGGATCCATCCATTCAAGCATGTTCTGGATAATGTCCTACAGTCTCCGCCAGCCAAACAGGAAGGACACTCATCAGGACTCACTATAATGTACAAACAAATACTCAAATAGCAGCTCAATTAAGGATAGGAGGTTACAAATTACTTCACTCGATGGTAAAACTTAGTTGTTCTATTTCGCCTATTTTTTTGTTGTGTAGCAATTCTGCATTTTTACATACAGTCTTAAAAAGTACATTGGCTTGTCCATCATTTACTTTGCTTGAAACATTTCTCTATAAGAATTAAACCAAATTTTATGTCTGAAAAAAGTCGAGATATCCATTTTTCTATTCCATCTACTTCAACTGTAGTAGCGCAGTCTCAAAGAAGAAATAGATGCAATATGCAAAATGCAAATTAAAAAACATAACAGTGATATTAACATTTACAGTGACTTGTATTTAACCCTAGACAATTCGAATAAAACATATTGTAATTTTATTGGTAAATATGCATCTATTCCTGGTATTCATAAATTAATTTTCAAGAGGTCAGAAAAGGAGCAATTCAAGGTTAATAATGTGTCCAAATAGTGGAAGAACACTGATTTGAGCTGATGTGAACATGTGACTGTTAACATGATTCAGTCTAAAAGTACCAGGAAAGGTCTAAGTTTATAGCTTGATGAGCTCAGGAATACAACAAATTAGTGAGAAAATAACTAAAAAGTGTCTAAATAATGGAGGTTTGAATATTATCACAACTATTCCAACTATCAGTACTGTTCCAAGTAATTCTCTTGGCATCTCATTGAGGTCACAGCATCGAATAATTCCACCCTCTCTTAAAAAGTATGTTCATTAGACAATGAGCTCAAGGATAAAGTTGTGGGTGAAAATGCTCTGTATGTGACCAGTTTCATTTTATTGAATTAGTCACGCATTTATGTATGTGTAATTCAGTGTTAGAATAAAATACATTGTGCTGTTTGTTTTCTATTACCTTTAGTTTCTCTTATCTTCCCCCCTACACAAACCATGTTTTTTTACAACCTCAGTACCTTGATACTCATTTTGCTGGTGTTTTGATTAACCCAGCCACTAACAAGATAATGCAAGTGACACCATGTTTATTTGATTAAATTTGACAGATGTGTTTAATGCTTCCAGAATAGCTTGTGAATCTGGGGAGCTGGCAGGAAGCAAATAAGTCATTTGCAAGAATGTTCTCATTAGGTAGCTCTAACCAATGTGAATGACTGGGAGAGGTCTGTAGAGGCCATTTGAGACATCTAAGAAAAAAAAAAAAAAAAAAACCCAACATGCCAGCTGCCTCAGCAGGAAGGAACGACTGGATAAACAACTTCAGTTCTAATGAGCAGCCAGTCATGATGAACTGATCACACAGCGAAGCGTGGTTTTTACAAAAGTACAGTAGTTGTAAAATAGAGTAACAAGGTAATAATGTTGACCTCAGTTCAACTCTGGGTCATAAAGTGATGGTCATAATATCTGTGAATAAAACGGCTGTTGCAAATTTTTGTCAAGGTATTGCTTAAGTGTGTGCATGAGTTTTATGAGAAACCATCTTTAAAAATTAATATTTTTTCCCAAACCCAGCATTTTATATACAATTTCAACAGTCAAACAATGTATACAATATATGTGGTTTTATGGAGAATCAAAGCCAAACTGCTAACTGGTCAGAGGTGTCAAAAGTATTCATATTCATTCCTCAGGTAGAAGTGGATTTAAAAAACACCTGCAGAAGTTTAAGTATCAACTCAAGTTTTTTACTCAAGT
>JAPTGZ010000018.1:38310836-38327936 GCA_029814645.1 Fowleria isostigma
TTTCCAATAAACAAATTTTTTTTTTTTATAAAAAAAAAAAAAAAAAAAAAAAAAAGCCACAACTTTGACTTTCCTGTGTCTCAGGAGGATATTGGGCTGAATGTGGCCCCTGAACTACAATGACTTTGACACCTCTTGACCCAACACCTGACTTGTATTGACCTATAGATAAACTTCGGCTTCACTGTGTCAGTGTCATGATAACAATGAGGGAAATTCAACTGATTTAGACTGATGGCTCACAAATGCCCTGCAGTGTTATTTTATTTTTTAATTTTTTTGCACACACACGCACATATATATCTATAGATAGATATAGATATATATGTGTGTGTGTGTGTGTGTGTGTGTATAAAGTACTAATATTGGCTGTATCTTCTAGATCTTCAGCCTGGATCTTGGAGGCATTATGACTGTGGTGTTAAATGGATATGACTGCATCAGGGAATGCCTCTACCATCAGGGTGAAATGTTTGCTGATCGCCCGTCCCTGCCGTTGTTCCAGAAAATGACCAAAATGGGAGGTAAGATTGCTAACAGCATATGTATGGTGTTGTAAATCTGCACTTTTGTTTTGCATCTCATTAATCCAACTTTATTTGCTCTCTCTTAATGAAAGGACTTCTCAATTGCAAATACGGCCAAGCCTGGATTGATCACCGCAAACTGGCCTGCAATGCTTTCCATTACTTCAGCAGCAGCCAGAGACTGTTTGAGAAAAGGATCTCAGAGGAGTGCATGTTCTTCGTTGACGCCATTGACGAGCACAAAGGAAAACCCTTCAACCCCAAACACCTGGTGACCAATGCGGTATCCAACATCACCAACATCATCATCTTCGGTCAGCGTTTTACCTACGACGACCGTAACTTCCAGCACATGATAGAGTTATTTAGTGAGAATGTGGAGCTGGCAGTGAGTGTGTGGGCCTTCCTCTACAACGCCTTCCCCTGGATTGAATATGTGCCCTTTGGAAAACACCAGAAGCTGTTCCGTAATGCAGCAGAGGTTTATGACTTCTTAGAGCAGGCTATAAAGACCGTTTCACAGGGTAGGGGTACACTACTACCACGACATTATGTTGATGTGTACATGGATGAGATGCAGGATGAAAAAAAGACCTCCCGTTCAAATTACTCCAATGAGAACCTCATCTATTCAGTGGGTGAACTTATCATCGCCGGGACAGAGACCACGACTAACACCCTGCGGTGGGCCATGCTCTACATGGCCCTCTACCCAAATATACAAGGTCAGTTTTAGAACCACGTGTCTTTTCCTTCTGAATTATTGCTTATGCATAAATTAATCATTTGATATTTGTTTTCCTCTTGACAGAGCGAGTCCATAAGGAGATCGACCGTGTGATCACCAACGGGAGGGCACCCACGTTAGAGGACAAACATAAGATGCCTTACGTCGAAGCGGTTCTGCACGAGGTTCTCCGGTTCTGCAACATCGTCCCTCTTGGGATCTTCCGTGCCACTTCTCAGGATGTAAAAGTCAATGGGTACACGATTCCGAAAGGCACCATGGTGATCACAAACCTCTACTCTGTGCACATGGATGAGAAGTACTGGACTGATCCCGGAGTTTTTTCACCGCAAAGGTTTCTTGACAGTAATGGAAACTTTGTGAGGCGTGAAGCCTTCCTGCCATTTTCATTGGGTTAGTGTCTTACTTTAAATAACATTCTTCATCCGACATAAAGTCTTAGTCTTTTTAAGTGTTATATAATAGTATAACGTTATACAATACTAAACTGGCAGACAGCGTAATGTATGCTTTTATAGTTGTGCAGTAGAATAATACACTTAATTTGACCATTTTTATATTAATCACAAAACCCGAGCAGTAACATTTTTTTTTTGCAGCATAACACAGTTATGTAAAACTCTAGCTGTGGAATAACTGTATTCTTTAGTGTTTTTATGCTGTACACATTATTTCATTGAGGTGCTGGACAATAGGAGTTTTGTATCTGCAGCACCAATTAACATGATCTTAAAGCCATAATTGTGTGGACTAATAGCATTTCCACATTACATCTTGAGTTTTAGGACTGTAAAAATGCTGAGATGTGTTTCAAATGTTGACATCATGTTAAATTAAAATGACTTCTTTTCATTCTTCAGGAAGGCGTCAGTGCCTGGGTGAGCAGCTGGCCAGGATGGAGATGTTCCTGTTTTTTACTACGCTGCTCCAAAGGTTCCATCTCCAGTTTCCTCCAGGAACAATCCCCACTGTCGCTCCCAAACTAGGCATGACCTTACAACCCAAACCATACTCCATCTGCGCCGTCCGCAGGAAACGGAACGCCCCCAGGTCCGGAGACACTCCATAGGGATATGGACATGTGCTACAGCTTGATATCTATTTAAATCAGTACTTGATGCACGGCAATGCAACCACACCATACTGGTGAAAACTCTATCAGACCAGATTGTAGCGTCAACTGTTCCAGTTCATTCCAGTTTTGTTTTCTTTTTTTCGGTGGAACCTCAGTGATGAAGGTGGTGCTTTACATTCGGACACGTGAAGTTTTTGCACTTGGTCCTGAATTCTTTAACTGAGCCATATGCAAATTTGCACAACACGTTAAAGAAAGGAGAGGCAACAAGATTGATGCTGAAAGAGCTTCCCAGAAACAGTTGACCACTGATTTACTGTAATTCTCTGAAGCTCAGAATTTCTCCGAGCCCAGAAAATGAAATGTCTATGAACCCTGGTGTGGTAGCACTGGGCTGCATGTCAATGATTGATAGTAAGTACACCTATGATGGTTCATAGGCCTGTCTTCTCGGGTACAGCCTCAGGTTAGACAAATGACACTGCTGATTTGTACGTGTGGGGTGAAATCAGACTACCAGACTTTCCAAGAAAGCTGTGTACACTGTGTGTTGAGCTTAACATGTGCCAAGTTTTACATCATGTGGGCTGACTGACCCCCACCCCCCCTCCCCAGGGATAACCTTCTGTCAAAAGTGCTTCGCAGAAGGCGGTGGCAGTCCCGACTGAGTTCTAAAAACCGACTGGTTTCTATTTAATGGTGCTTATCAGTACTAACAAAGTACTACATTAATGTAAAATGTTAACATATGTTTATTCTGCATTTCTAATGGTATGTATTAATATTTTTATGTATTCATATAAAGTTTTCTTAAAACATTTGGAATATTAGTGTCTTCTTTTGCCTACTTCAGAATGTCTTATATCACATTTACTTAGCAAATGTGTACTGTATGTCATTCAGTTTTGGGAAATAATCACCTCACTTTACTGCTTATTTAAGTTTGATGGTTATTATGTATGTATTACATTCACAACATGGTATCTAGTACTCTAAAAAAGCAACCGCTTCAACACTTTTTATTCAGAATTTTTATATCTATTCTAGAATATATTCAATACTCGTAGAATCTTTTCTGTGCGATGACCCCTGGATACATAATCATTAATAATCATAATCATTACTTTATGGAGCTGCTCCCTTGCATCAGGCGTGTCCTGGGTTTACCTCTTCTATTTTGTACTATTCACCACCAGTACAAACTGATACGAGTTTAATAAGCAGTGTTTTATCTCCTCCTGCATACACACACAGATGTTCTTATGTCCTGGCATCTGTTAAGGTGGGAAAAGGTTGGTGCTATGCTAAGTACTATATGAGGTCCAGTGGACATAACACAGTGAGGCATAGAAATGTCCTTAAAAGATGATAAAAAAAAAAAGGGCACACCTGTATGGATGTCCAACAGGTGTGTAGAGGTGTTAATACTAATCTCCCCTGAGAATATTGAAGATGCAAATGACAAAATAAAAAAAAAAAAAAAAAACAATGGCAGGGTTTTACTTACATCATCTAACAAGTTTTCACACAGACATAGACACACACACCAATAAAAATCAATGAGAAGTACTGATACTTTAGGGATGGTGTTTTATGACAGCTATAAATAACAACAAAAATCAGTTGCCCCCACAATGTAGATAAGGGTGAATGGTTACATTAGACAAACGTACGTATATTGATGCTACATTAAGGGTAACAACCATTCATAGATGTATTTATGGCACAATCATCAGAGGACACTGTGGTTTAAGAGACTACACAGTGAGAAGCCAACAACTTTTACAACTTAAAGAACCAGAATATGTCGGGATGGGGAGCTACTGAAAGCTTTATGATCCAGCATGGGTCTACGTGAATATGGCTCTGACCTGAGTCCAACTCTGACTCTTGCCACTGTCTTGCCACTCGGAGCCTGGTGGAACCTGGAACTCCGAGTGTTTAGTCTTACATGAAAACGGCGTTGAGCCCAGACGTATTTGCCAATCGGCGAATCACAGCCCAACTACTATATGTAGATAAAGTTTGGCACTAGTTGGGTCAACTGAGACAACAGTGAGAGAGAGAGAGATAATGAGGAATAAAACAGTGGTTATGATACAGAACAGGGAGAGGCTGAAACAAGTGAAAAACAAAAACAAAACAAAACAAAAAAATCAAAAATCAATACACCAAACCCCACAGATCCACACCTGTAAAGAGTAGTAGATAAAAACTCTGGAAACACAATGGTAATTACAGGATCTCAATGTACAACATGTCAGCTGTGTGTAGAAAACAGATGCATTCATTTGATTATTTAAAAAATATATATTTATATGCACATACTCTTTTGTACAGCGGCTAAACACTTGTTTGGTATTAAAATGTGCACATCTGAATCTATTTTTTGTCTTTAAATATTACTAATACACTGCTTACTTAACATTTTCTCCAGAGATTATGGTTTAATAATGTGATACAGGAGCTAGGCATCCTCAGTGCCTTCCCTTTCATAAAACACCTTAGTCTAATGGAATGCCAAGAGTTCTTAGAGACAAAAATAGAGAATTAGTAGTAGTGAAATGAAACCCTGGATCCCTTCTTTACACACTGGCCGAGTTATGGGTTTGGCAAAAAAAAAAAAAAAAAAATTTAATTAAAAAAATCTGAGAATAAGACAGATGAATTAGCTTTAATTTGTCACAACATCAGTGATGTGTAGGCATTGGTACTGTGTAAAAAATAATGCACAGGACACTGGGTCTTAAAAAGGTGTTGGTGCAGGAGAAATATCTGCAGCTTCATGACAATCAATATACACATTTCTCCAGTGAGGTTGTAAAAACGTTATGCAAACAGTGTATGAATGGCCAAGAGGCAGCACTGACTGGAGGATTTCAATTGCTTGATTTTGTTTGTTGTCAAGTTGTTCATTAAGAGATTACAAAGTACTTTAGTCACCCAGATTTTAATTGTCTTCCTTTTTAAGTGTATTTAATAATAATGACATAAATTCTTGCAAAATAATTATTCTTTGCGCGAATCCTGAGTAACCTTTAAAAAAATACTTATAATCAAAATGAATATGAAGAATTCATTCATTGAAACAGCACTCCTGATCTGAATGCAACATGTTCAACACCAGAGGACATTTCACTGATTAGAAACCAACCATTACTGAAAGGACACACAAACATACACACAAATTACATACTAAAAAAAAAAAAAAAAAAAAATGTGCTCGCTTTCTCCCTATTCATTCTCTCTATCACACCCCCCTCCCCTCCAAAAGAATATCCACACACTCAAACAAAATGAAGCAAGGAAAGTTAAAGAATTCAACAAAAAAGAGAAAAAAAAAAAAAAAAAAAAGACGGGTGGTACACATGAATAAAAGCATCAAAAATGATGCAGATATAATGCTATTAATCAGTCAACATTTCAATAATGTCTCTGTGACTGAGTCTGATACAGTGTTTCGTGTCGCCAGCAAGGAGAGAACTACACAAGCCTAGGCTCTGGGCCAATATGGACTCAGTAAAGGTTCAGACAGGCACATTTCATATATATACTCAATGTATATATATAACTCAAAAATATACCTGACATTGAGGCTGAAACAGTCTCAGTCTCTTGTCTTTCCATGTTTGAGCTTTGGTAAAGGGTGTGAGTCATTTCATGATGTCGCCTGCTTCATTATTTTCCTCTACCTTTTCGTTTTTAAATAGACAGGATCTGTTTTGTACCTAAGGGAGGTGTAAGCGCTTTGCATTCAAGGCAGCATCACAGCCAGGTTAACCATGGAGGGCACGTTAATGCTCTTCTTCTGCACCTTCCTTCTCAGTTCTGGTGGTGTTTCTGGGTGCACTCGACTCTCCACGGGGTGAAAGTGCATAGGAGTTGGGCTCCCACTGTTGCAGCTAGGATCCGCTCACAGTAGTAAGGCCTTTTTGTTTCTCCAAAAAAAACAAACAAACAAAAAAAAAGAAAGAAAAACAATGGGACTGCTTAAGCATCTGAGTGTCTGCACAGTGAATCTTTGAGTGTGTGTGTGTGTGTGTGTGTGTGTGTGTGTGTGTGTGTGTGTGTGAGAAAGACAGAGAAAGAGAGAGGGAGCGAGTTGTGTTTTATGTGCATTTGTATGTCTCTGTATGTTTGTGTTCATGTCGGTGAAAGGCAGGTGATTTAGGGACACATGTCCTTATACTGCCTCTTCTCTTTCCACCAATCTGTGTTTTTGCTGTGTTTTTTTTTCTTCGTCTTCCTGCTACTGTCGCTCCTCTCCTTCCTCTTCCTCGTGGATCACCTCGATGTCATCTGACGGGGAGGTGGGCAGGCTGGCTGGCATGCTGGGGAGCATCCCCTCAGGCTGCTGCTGTTTGCTGAGCTCTTTGCTCTTCTCCTCTTCCTCGATGGTCTTCTTCCACACCTTGTGGTTCTCTGTTAGGTGCTGCATAATGTTGCTGAACAACCTGCGACGGCTCTTTCTTCTTTCTGTTGTAAAGAAATGCAATTAAATGTTAAGGAAAGCCAAGCTGTTTTGTGTCTGTGTGGGGTCCGGCTGTGGAACAGTTTGGGGGGTTCAATTAAAGCAACGCTCCAACAACATACAGCTGTTTATATCAGGACATAAACAAATGATTTGAAACAATATGGGGGTGATGGGCTTTAGAGTCATGTGGTGTTTTTCTTACTTTTCTTTCTTACATTCTTCTTCTTATGTGTGTGTGTGTTGTTCTTTGCTTTTCATTTACTTTTTACTCTACGTATTGAGATTATTTATTAGACATATTATTTTTTAAATAATTAATTTTGGTGCCTATGATCTGTTGTGTTTTATTAGTATTATTTTCTCTTTATTGGGTACATTTGTGTTCTGTATGTTGTGTTTAAGTTAGTTTTGGTGTACTAATGATGTTTACAGATAATTTCTCTGATATAATTGCAACCATACAAGTTTAAGTAGTGAAAGTGGGGGTGGGAGTAAGTAAGTTTTACTTCTTCTCATTGCCTTTCAGGCTACTAGAGTTATATATTAATAGTGAATTACTGTACATATTTACATATATATTGTGTACACATAATCATATGCATATTATTTTGTCTTGGTGCCTAAAATCTGTTGTATTTCTTTTTGGTATTTTTCTCTTTATTAGGTACATCTGTGTTTGGTTTTGTTGTGTTTAAGTTAGCTTGGTGTACTAATGAGTGTTTACAACCACTTTCTCTATGCATATTTGTTCATGTAAATTTCTCTATGTATATTGTGTTTACAACAAATTATCTCTGTCTATCTGTGTACACACAATGAAATGTATATAATCAGTATTGTAAATGGAGTGCACAAGCTCAAAATAAACCAATCAATTCAATTCAAGCTCGGAATGGTCAACCAGACACAAAAGCTGCTTCTTACTTGGTGCCAGCTCATCCTCTAGCTCATCTTCCTCATCCTCATCCTCCTCTGTGTCTGTGTCGACCTGCCCCTCCTCGTCTTCTTCGTCTGACCCCTCTCCGTTGATCCATTGGCCTGGGAGGAGGCCAGCGGCGTCGTAAGAGTTGCAAAGTGGCCCCACTATATGAGTAATGAAGGACTCCTGTAGCTTAGCCAGCTGTGGTGAGGAGCGGTCCATGAAAGGGCTGATGGGTAATCCCAGCCTAGCCTCCTCGTCTCCCTGCAGATCAGCCACAAGAATTAGGATTAAAATGTCACATGCACTCAAATCTTAAACCTTGCAGCTTTATGTTTCAGTCAAAATAAGTCACGGATATGGCTAATAGGGCTGAGTATTAACTAGAATCTCACAATATAGCACAATACACATATGTGATAATGTAGATACCATTGAATCTATTGTGATTAATTATGATACTGTACACATTTTAGCACACTGTATTATTTTCACTATATGTGTAAAACATGTGCAGAAGTATACACATAGTTTGTGGTTAAAACATTTAGCCACCAAAAAAAGACCCACATTCTAATATCTCTAATATTTTGGACCAACTTTAGCTTTGGGTACAGCACACTTACATTGTGGTTTAATTTCAGTAAACATATGCAATGTCTCAGCCTCTATTCCCATCATTTTTTAGACACATAATGTTGCTGAATGTAGACTTAACCACTTGAAGCAACCACAGATCATCACACTCCCCCCACAGGCTTGTACTAAAGACACAAGGCATGATGGGTAATCACTTCATCCACCTCTGGAACAGGGTCAGTCTGGACTGCTTAGACCACCTGATTTTTTTCCACTGAAACACAGTTCAATCTTTATTCTCTCTATCAAAGTGGTGATCATTTAAGAAATAACAGTCTTCTCACTACATCGGTTAGAGTCAAGAACCTGTTGCAGTTGAAACATATTAATCACTGCAGTAATTACACAACAGAAGAATCTGAACTATTTACTTAGCTAAATATAGACGAGGACAGTAAAATATTTATTCAAAATCACTGATGCGTTTTTGAGAGTAGAATAAATCATCATAAAATATAATTGTGATACCGAAGTGTATCCATATTTTCTTGTATCTTCCCTTTTCTTTTGCTCATTATATTTGTAACCAGGGTGTTCAAAGATCAAGACGAGAAACAATAGTGGATACAACAAAATATATATCTGTTGTTTTGTCTGAAAGTCATGGTAGACGTAAAAGGGAGTCACAAGATGAGATAAAAATGTATAAAACACTGCAAAACTTTAAAAAAAGCAGCACTGTTACATTAGCATTCACACCATACCTGCTCATAAAACTCATTGACAATGCCTTCTGTCCACTTGAGATGCAAGTCACGGACTTTGGCTGGTCCATTGATATCTGCCAGTTTAATACACACTTGGCACACCAGCAGTCTGTCGTTCTCATTGGTCCAATCAATTCCTGGACTGTTCACATCATTCACCTGTTAAAAAAAACCCGGATACAAAGAGATGAGCTATGAGTCGTACCATTGTTGTAATATTTGTAAAAAAAAAAACAGAAATGAACAAATGCTTCTTCTCTGGATTTCTTCATTTCATCACCTTGGAGTTGAACTCAGCCAGGAAATCAAAGTGCTTCTTGAGGTCTGTGGCCAGTATCGCCTCGATGACAAGGAAGCGAAAACGCTTAAATTCAACATGATCCAGGTTGACCAGGAAGTTGAACTCAGGCCTGGACAGGTAGAGGCTCCAGGCAGATGCAGCGTGGTGGTTCTCCAGCACTGAGCGGTCATTATACAGAACTGCCTACAACCGCACAAGGACGGAAATTAAAATGTGAGAAGAGACCAGCATGGCATACGGGGACATACTTCTTTAATTTCCTCTGCATACTAACATATGCTTATAATGGCCCTGCTTTTTGGTTACACAATCTCTACTGGCATCAAAAATAGCACCCACTAAATAAATGAGATAAAGGGGCCACGTGGAAATTTTATTGTGAAAGTAGAAATACGTCAGATCTGAGTCTGAATGAGACAGCAGTCTAAAGGCCAACACAGGGACGTGGGATGACAGAAGGTTTAAATTCCCTTTCCAGACATGCAGGTTGTCGACATCTTTAGCAATCAATAGGTTCAGGGTTGCCACCTCATTCTTTTAACCCAGTTTCCTGGGACTTTACAAAATCCAGACAATGTGAATTCTATCATTGGTCATGACCTGAAAACACACTTAATCTAGGACACGAGTTAACCTATTCACCTCTTTTTTGCATTGCTGACCACAGTGAGACAGCACATGAGCCACTGACTCCTAATTTGAAGCCTAATTTTAGACATAACTTGTGTTAAGTAATTTGACTCTTAGCTACATGTTGTTTTTAAATACACTACACTGAGAAAAACTTCTGTATTCACCTTGTTATTAAAATGATCTGTAGCTGTATTTCACTATAGACTGTAAATAAATGTCATGTAAGGAAATGTTGACCATCAGGTTAAATATTAACTTGAAAAATGAAGATATAAAGATACACATGAATGCAGCTCTGTTTTTAGTAAAATGCTGTTTTATCAATAAGCACATTTAAATAAAAGGTTGAACAACCTCCAATAAGTGTAGGCTTAGTGATTAGTAACACTGTAATGGTAGTAAGTGCTATGGATTACCTGAGGTGCATTAGTGGCTACTAAAAAGGCATTTGTGCGACCAGGATGGTCATAGTCGTGCATTGCAGCTGCTACATAAAGGGCCATTAGCTCCAGGGCAGGTATGTTCCAGGCCAGGCAGCCGTAGCTGTCATCCGAAATAGAAGAGCTTTTGGAGGAGGCGTAGGATATCCTGCCTGGAGAGATCCCACTATCTGAATCTGGAACACAACAACACGTGATGGATGTCTGTGCAAAAAGTGCATATGAGGCAAGAAATGTGACATTTTAACATCAGTGTAGACCCTTATACGACACACAACATCCCATTCTAGTCTCAACCACTCACTTTTTGACTTGGGTGTCATTTTATGATCCCTTTCCTTTTGTCTTCTTATCTGTGGATAAGCTTTAGATATTTCCAAATGTAACCTTTGCATTTTAAACCAAAGTGTCTGTGCTCTCTAGAGTAAAGGCCACATACAATTAATGAAAATAACAGGGTCCTTTTATATAATAAATTTATGAATCTTCAACTTGATAAAACCTGTAAAGTGATGGTATTATAATGTGCAGACAGTGTTTTGAAGTAAATCTGGTAGCTTTGAGACACACATTCCTTCTGAGTAAAACCCATTCTGTCATTAATTCTCACAAATTCACATTCTAACCCAAGATAGAAACTACAGCCACCCTGCATTTCTGACTTCATTTTTCTTTATTGGTGACTAAAACTTCAAGTATTTCACTACTTTTATTCTGTATGCATAAGCAGCACACTGATGTGTTTACCTGTATCACTTCCTGTCACATGCTCGCTGTGGATCTGCTGGAACCCAGGGATTGGTCGAGTGGTCAGGTACCACACAGCGTGGAGCACGTCAGTAGCATGAACCCGGTTATGGTCTGTGTGTTTTCAACAACAGTATGAATCAATCTAACTTAACACACAATTACAAAGGTTATTTATGGATGTTATTTTAGGGCAAACTGAAGAGGTGTGGAGCTCACAGGGAATGTCTCTGTAGCCGTTTTCCAGAGCACAGAAGTATGACATGAACTCCCTCACAGGGATCTTGAAAATCTCAAAAAGACATGTATCCTGGAAAAGAGTGTATGTCACCTGAGAAAAGAGAAACAGATGGTTACACCAAGTTACAACCCAGATTTACACAACAGCTACATACGTTGTGATATTTGATATTTTGGATTTGACATCCAACTTGAAGAAAACTTAATGGAAGTTTAGGGGGAATACTGTGACTTTGCAGAAAATGCAAGATACTTATAACAGATTTTAAGTGAAAAGAACAACTGAAATTTGACAAACAGAAGCATCATTTGTTTCAGTTTACTTACGTGGCTGAGTATCCTTCCTGTCTTGCCTCCTGTTTTATCCACAAGGTCAAAGATCTGGAAGTTCCACGTGTTCATCCTCTCCATGAGGCCCTCCTGGTCCTCCAGCATGGGGTCGAGCCTAAACTCCTGCTCACCCTGGGAGCAACACATAATGAAAAAACATGGACAGATTAGCAGCAGCATTTTTAACAAGCATGTGCATAAAGTCAGACACACGATAACAAATGTACACCTAACATAACGCAAAATCTGTTTGTTTTGCAAACAAAAATTATAGGATTTTTGTGCAGTCACTCATGAGTTTGCAATCAGTACTTCTACTTATGTTTGTTTTGTTTTTTTAACACAGCTCTTCTGGCATTAGATGATTCACAATATTCAATAAAGACAAAAATGTCATTTTTTCTTTCTGTATCCAACTCTATTGAGACCCTGGGGCCATAATATGTAATTTTGTATTTTATTTATATTGTACATTTTAACTGTGTCTTCTGTGCTTTTCTCCCTCCTTGCCCGATGAAGGAGATCTTAACCTCTTCTGTGGTTTGTGGTTGCAGCCCGAGAAATGACAGGTGACTGAAAGAGGACCACTGGTGCCAACCTCACCTGTTAAACCTTGGGCCGTTTGTTTTCAGTAAGAATCATTTCAATTTAACACAAAGAAGTGTAATAGCTGATAGCAACAGATTTATGCATATAAAACCAAGTCATGATAAGAAAACAACAAAGGTAAGATAAAATGTATAATTGTCACTTCATTTTCACTCCTTTTTTTTTTGGTTTATTCAGTGAGTTTTAGTGGTAGAGAAATAATACTTACCATTAACTTATAACTCATTTCATCACAACTCATCTCATTATATAACTCATTATCATTATCCTATAAATTTTTATCACTATTAGCATTATTATTATTATTATCATTACTAGTTTTGGTCTGTGTGTCTCCTCTGTCTCTTATGTGTCTGATTCTGTTGGTGAACTATTGTATCTTCACAGAAAGTTTGTAACCAAAGAGCAACCACGCTTGTTAAATGGGGAACCTGGGAGTGGGTGTACATAAGCTCTGCTTCTTCCCACTCCTTTTCGGGTTTTTGTTCTTCAGGGGTGGTATACTAGTGGGGACTCATGTTGTAGAATTATATGTTATGCATACCGTGTACACACAATGTTTGTCAATTGCCACATCTATGTACACTTACATGTATTTGCTACATGTACAGTCTCTGTATTTCTACATGATCTCCCTGTATAATTCAATATGTATAGTTTGACATTTACGTTCTATGTCTACTTGTTCTTTTGTATGTACGCAATCTTTCCATGTATGTCTGTGTACACATGTGTGAGATGTATATGAATAGTATTGATTATTGTACATGTATATGAAATTGCCACTGTACATGGAGTCCATGAGCTCAGAATGAAATAAACTAAACTAACTTTTCCTGTTGGATCTGCTTAGTGTTAGCTTAGCGCTGCAGTTTGTCACATGGGTGTTTTATCAAATTATTTGACATCTCATACTGTTAGCTCCTTTTAGATATTTGCCCATTTAAGTGCATGTTGTTTGAGTTGTGCTCTGTTTTCTGACATTTGGTTTTGTTTAGTTGTCGTTCTTCTGGTTACGTGGATACAAAATAGCAGCAAAAATTATTAGACCATAAGATGTATTTGAACAGTATTGATTATTGTACATGTATATGAAATTGCCACTGTACACTGAGTGCATGAGCTTGAAATGAAATAAAACAAACACGCTATTTTTTTCCTTCAATTTCTTGTTCATTTTAATTCCTGGTACAACTAAAGGTACATTTATTTGGATAAATAGAATGATAACAACAAAAATAGCTCATAAAAGCTTAAGAGCTGATATCTATCCATTTTCCATGGTTTTCTCGATAATAACACCTAAGTTCTTACATCCCTGAATAGCAATTTACTGCCAAAAATAGTGCTTTTAGACATTCCATGTTTTCTTTTCTGTCTGTTTTAGTCACATGCTACACACAGGAGTTAGTACGCGATTGCATAACTATTGTTTTTGATGACTTTTGATGGTCTAATTTTTTTTTTCCTGTGTGTATGTGTACAAAGTGTTGCATAGCATTATCATGACAACACACAGAAAAGCAGCTGCCCTGCTTTAAGGAGTTAAAAGTACATCATGGGATGACGGCGCTGGGTTGCTGTTGTCAGCTGTTGGTTTTTTTTGCTGTGATGTTATGTATAAATCTTTTATAACCCTAGTGTGTGTTCAACCTGTTTGTAAATGATTCAATTATTCTAAATTTAGTCGTAGTAGTGGTAGGAGTAGGAAGCTGTTTTCCTCCTGTTTGTGTTAGGTAATAATATGGATCCTGTATTTCATTTTTTTTTTCCTTTTCAAGGTGCAGTGATTAGCAGTGAACTGTTTTGTTTGTTGTGTGTTGGCGCCCTGATACTGAACTTTAACTCTGTAAATAAATCAATCATTGTTTACGTCTGTAAACCCATTCGGGGGATGGTCTGGGAGTCACATTTATGCTCCGTTTCAGTCCCATTAGGCAGAATGTGACAGAATTTATTTTTCAATCAGTGAAATAGAAAATGAAACTACCTACTTTTACATGTTCCTCTTGTCTATTTGACCAAGAAAAACAGATATTTTAAGAAATTTTGATTTTTGTATTTCAAAATGAAACTCAAATAACCACTTGTTTCTTGTTTTTGATACCTTTTTCTGAAACGTCCAACAACCAAATCACACTTCTAGAGGCTGTTTGGAGGAAATCCACAACTCTACTTTCACAATATTCTCCAATGATCTTATTTTGGTATATTATGTATCTAAATTAAGAAGATATTATCTGAAGCTGGAATACAGTGCATGAAAGATTACAGAAGCATAGGCTGGTTAGGAAAACCTCACATATTGTAGATCCTATATATCCTTAATTTCCTGAGGTCTCTGCTCAAGGGATCAATAAAGTTCTATCTAATCAAATCTAACCTAATCTATACATTGGTAAATCATTTGTATGTGTGATCATGTCTGAAACAGTGAAATGTGGGGCTTGTGGGAGTGATAAATCTGAGGAACATGGACAGCTGTTCCGCTGGTTGTGCTGCAGCAGACGATCATATGGTTGATTGCGGCCCACGGATCAAAACACACCTCCGTTTCCTGAGTCTGCTGGTCTGTGCTCAGGCTCTTCTCCTTCTCTTCCTCCGTTTGCCCTGAGCTCCTTGTAACATCTGTCCTCCCGTCTGCAGATCCGTCCGCCTCCACGCTCTCTTCCCTGATCAGAGGCTCTCCAGTGAACTCCAACCCTTCACCTGCTGCAGACGCACAGAGAGTTGAACACAAAGTCACAGAAGGAGTCACAGATGTACACACCAACACACCCACATCTCAAAACACAGACGTCTACTGTGCATGCCCCTGATAGGATTTGATTATGGATGAGTGACATTAAATTTGCATAAAATGCTTAATTGAATGTTGGATTTTCCCCATGCTGTTTGTTCTATTACGGTTTGTGTTACGTTTTCTCAAAAACAATAAAATGTAAATTTTTTAAAAATTGCATAAAATACACTATGATCATATAACAGAGTTGTGTTTCGGTAACAGTTTTGTTGGCTTGCCCACTTATTGGGTATTTGTAACATTTATTAGCTTATGCATTTAGTATTTCCTGCATAATTTGACTAACAAACAGTCTTACAGATATGAATAATTACTCTAACATTTTACGCCTGAAAGGGAGAAAAAGTCAATAGTATCCAACAGATTATCCAGAGAGTATAAGTTGAAACTGATCTAAAGACAGTGACACAGCTTTACAACTCTGCAGTACTATTAAAAACACTGTCAACTCTTTGTAGATGAACTTTCCAAATATTGGATTACCTAACTCACTATCATGCATTTAATCAATTATTATAGACTATTAGTATTCTGTTGACCTCAGTTTTACTACTACACTGTTACAACACCATGTTGTACCATACAAAACAGTGGGTTCTATTGTTTTCAAGATTAAACTGGCTGTCTTCTAAAATGACAGAAGAACCACTAAGAGAAAGTTAATTATTTTCCTACTACAAACTTAGTAATACAGTTCTGGGCAAAGGTCTTTATTTTTAGTAGGGTTGAAATTAATATAAATATTTATTTCTCATTCTCTTTTCTTCAGATACAACAGGAGAATACAGGGAATATGTACACAGCCTTAAAGACACACAAAAACTGAACTAAATGGGTTCTGAAGGTTAGTGAAAAGTGACTATTCGGTGTGACCTCTGACCCTATGACAAGAAGCAGCACAAACAGAAACATCTGACATGTTGATTGAAACCTAGTAAAAAAAAACCCATCAGGACATTAATATAAACAAAATGGTTAAAGACATGTTAAATTATATTCTTCTTAACAATATATCAGTGTAAATACAGTAAATTTAGCACTGTTATGGCTCTTTATATATCTATATGATTTACTTCTTTGTTTTTTACTGTTTTATCGGGATGTTATGCTCCCTCTTGGCCAGGTTGTCACTGTAAATGAGAACTGGTTCTAAATTAAAATACCTGGTTAAATATAAATCTTTAAAATGCAAAGAGAGGTCATGCTAAATGGTACCGCTTTGGTTTATAGAAGCGTTTTTTTTCCCCTGAAACTTTTGTTTTTATTGCTGTATATGTCACATATATTTGCGGAAAAAAATATTAGACCAAAAGTCATCAAAAACAATGGTTATGCACACACTCCTGTGTGTATCATGTGACTAAAACAGACAGAAAAGAAAACATGGAATGTCTAAAAGCACTGTTTTTGTCAGTAAAATACCATAGATATTTATGCAAGAACTTATGTGACTGGTTATTATCACAAAAACCATGGAAAATGGATAAATATCAGCTCTTAAATTACCCTCTTATGAGCTAATTTTGTTGTTATTGTTAATATTTGTCTAAACAAATGTACCTTTAGTTGTACCAGGCATTAAAATGAACAAGAAATAGAAGAAAACATAGGGTGGTCTAATCATTTTTTCCACCACTAAATATCCAGACTGTATCTTAATGCAGAAACTGAGTAATGCATATGTGTATTTATTAAAACTTTACTAAACCAACAAACCTAATGTTGGCCTTGGGTTTTGACACTATCGTATAAATCAGAAGTGTTTTTTTTCATGGTGTAAAAAGAACAAAATCTATATTGTAAAAGCTTCTCAATTCTGACTGAGTATGCACGTGGCTCAGGATTTAGAGCAGGTCGTCCAATAACCGGAAGGTTGGCGGTTCGGTTCCCGCTCTGTCCCAGTCATGT
>JAPTGZ010000018.1:38351070-38363518 GCA_029814645.1 Fowleria isostigma
TAATTGCAGTCTAATGACAATTACAAGCAATTGATTTACACTCAAACATGTTAGTCAGATCAGGTTTATCAAGAACAGTAAAGTTACAGTAATGAAACGCATGGCAGTGTACAAAACCCATGAATATACAAGAGAATGTAGTGACCACTATACATGAAAGGGTTAAACATGCACATATATTTAAAATTAGCAGGTAACTATGTGAATACAGTTTCCCCTTTACACTGTATTAAATGTGAGATTTTTATATAGTACGACCAAAAAAAAAAAAAAAAAAAGTTCTAAACTGCATCCACTGGTCCTTCCTACAGGGGGACATGGTTTACTGTGTTGATAAGCAACATGTATCTAAAACCGAGACAAAAATCCCACTTTAACTGTCAGTATTGACTCACACAGACAAAGTTTCTGCTACTGGCTGCTCTCCAGACAAAGTGAAGCTTGCATAATGACAAACACAACGTGCAGGCACAACATAAATGCCACAATCTGAGTAAGGTCAAACCTCGTACGTCAATGATGAACTTTTTCCCACAATGGTATGTTTCATGCTCAAACGGCCCCATAACTTTGAGACGTGTGTGCGCCAAAAACTACCACCACTGACAGCTACAGCATGCACACAGCCTGGCAGCATTATTCTGACCTACAAAAACAAACAGAAAATCTGATTAAACTGTATATTTAATCAGATAATTGTAACTACATGTATGGTCCTTTTTAGTTGGGACTGCGCGCTGCCAAAGAGGATTGATGTGGATGTGTTGTTGGAGACTGTGTCCCGTCGTTCACAGCTGCCTTGTACGTGGAGCCAACGCGGTCATCTACAGGTGTAACACAGGCCTCGTCTGTTTCCAAACACATTACAGTCAGAATGTGTTTTCATTACAGAGTTTAGCTTTCTGAAAGTGATTCAAGCTATTTAAATTAGGGTGGTGAATGCAACCAGATGGGCCTCGTGAAGAGGTTCAAATCAAGTCAAATGATAAAAGAATTTGGCTTTTTACAGCTGTTAGGATGGGATTTTATACAGCAAAACATATTCCATGTAAACGGATTTAATCCTTGCATGACTTTGATCCCACATTTACTGGAAACCACTGAGTAAATCGTGTCCCTATAAATAGTCGCAGGTGGTCTACAGTGCAGGCTGTATATGCAGGTTACATTTCTATCTCTGCTTAAATCTCCTGTTGACCCGAACTGCAGCAATTCATTGCTATCACAAGAGATTGGCAAGAATATGGGCATGTATGACCTTTGGAGACAAGTGGCAGAGCGCCCAAGTGTAAATACTCTTAATAGTACTTCTCAAAGTCCTTTCTGCTGACATTGATTTGCTCAACTGCAGGTTCATATAAATATCCCAGGTTTACCCAGTGTTAACGCAAGTAATTATTAAAAGGACCGTTGACCTTGTGACGCACAGAATGTACAATTAGTGCTTTAAAAGTGTTGCACGCCCTTTAATAATTTAAGCAGCTGTTTATGGTGTTACAATAGGTAGCTGCCTGGACTCCTCCGTTCGTACTGCCTCATTTCCCTCTTCCACCAGCCCAGACTCTGATATCTGATATTAGTATTATTGTATTGGTGGTAATATTGTATATTGTTTGGGTGGTTATTATTAGTTTGTTTTGGGCTTTATTTTTGCTATAGGTTATTCTCACTGATTACATTCCACAAGATCTGATTTGTTATTTTTGTTTGTCATGATTTGTATTTTCTTTAAATATTTTATTGTTGTTTATACTTATGTGGGCATTATTTCTATGGTTATCTATGTTTTTATAAACCTCTTGGTTTTTTGTCTCTCCCACACAGTTTATTATATTTTTTGACTTGCTTTTGTTGCTTTTTATTACACAATTATATTTTATTATGTACAGAAATATTACCTTTATTTATATTTAGCTCTTACTGTATGTACTGTATTGTATTGTATTGTATTGCAGATTTCCTGTCATGCTGCTGTTATAATCCAATTTCCCAGTTTGGGATTAATAAAGTACTTTTATTTTATTCTATATTCAAACAAATTAATTAATAAATAATATCAAATATGACGAAGCAGGGCTAAAACTGTCCAACACTGAAATCTTACATTCTACACAGAGTGTTTTCATGATTTTCTATTTTTACATTGAATATTAGAGTATTTTTGGTCAAATGTGTCAATATTTATACCATTCTTCTTACAGTTAATGAAGACTAAAACTAAAATTTGCAGGGAAAGTTATTTTATTTACCGAAAAACATTAATAACACAGCAACTAAATAAAAACTATAATTAATAATACAGCATGAACTACACCAAAGAAGAACTGCAGGCACAAGTTGGCTTATACTTCATTTTCCTGCAGTGTTGACAGTGTAACAGCGCAATGGTTTGTTTGGTGACTCATGTAATATCATTAACTTGTCACGTCAGACTTCTTTGTAATAACTGAAAAACTAAACTAAACACTAAACACTTAAAAAAATACAGAAACAAATGTTAATAAAATAAACTAAAAATGAAAATGTCAAAACCCAAAAATAGCTGTCTCATAGAGATAAGTCAGGTCCGAGTCCTTTTAATAAATAATACAATCACTGTGGGTACACGCACTAAAAACAATGTCATGCGACCTCAGTGTGTTGGCTAATCAAACCCGTATGTGCAATCGTGTCATTCAAGTATTTACCTCATGACTGTTGAGACAAAAGAGCCTGTCATAACTTCACGTGGTTGCAACACTGTGTTTCACTGCATTAAAAACTACCTTCCTGTGATTTTTTTTTTTTTTTTTTGGGTGACCCTTTCGTATGGGAAGCCGTCACCTGTTTGACAAATAACCCCCACTTCGCGCGACTCCTCACTGCTGTACATTCAGATCCGTTGTACACTCATTTGTCATGGCAGCTGCACCTGTAACCCTAGACAACCCTTCATTTACTGTTTTATTGTAATGAATGTAATGACCTTCATATAAAAAGACAGTGACATATAATTCAGTGATAAAACTCAAAAGAAAAATCAGTAAAAGGCAACAATTTTAGCTTTTTATACTTAGAATATTAAGATTAAATTAGTAATATGTTGTTTTTTCATTCTGACCAACAAAAATATACTTTATATAGTCTGCCTATTGTAAATGAGAGTGTTTCTCTGTATCGCAGTACAAACAACACATGTATGTCCTTCATACGCAACCTTTTTTGACCACTGTGAAGGCGACGACGTGCTATAGTTTGGAGGCTGGGAGGCCTGTGTACAACAGGAAGGCTATACCTGATATGGACATGAGAGCTACATCAGGGAGGCTCGAAGCCTTGTAAGGGAACATCTGGTTTTATCGCGGAATCAGTGCAGGCTCCTCTCATAAACACAACCTAACGCCTGAGCCCTGGAGCACTGGCCAATAACAAGCATGTGAACACAAACGCCATCCATCAGAGCTGAGCAGCGGGAGGAGGAGTTAAGGGGGGGAAGTAAAGAGAAGTGAGATGGACACAAAGAACGGTGAGGGGACGAGGAGAGCGGAGACCCAAACAGAAAAAGTGCGTTAAGTAAATCATTTACAAGTGAGAGACCAACGCTGCTCCCGATTTCTCCTTTATGTATCACATTCTCCGAGCTGCCATTAAACACCTGTCAAGTGAAAGGTCAAAAAAACAGAGACGGCCACTCCGAAGCAGCTCCACATCAGTCAGTCGAGCTGTTATCAAAGTACTTTGCGAGCACACTTTAAAAACATAAGGTCATACGAGAACAAGTTATGGGCTTCGTAGAAACAAAAGGGTGTGTTTGGACTGTCCTGTCCTCATCTTCTGATCACGATGTGAAGGTCTGGGCTAAAAGGACAGCATCGCATGGGGACTTTTTTTTATTAATCTGGAAATTTCAAGCAAGAGAATATTTATCAAGAAGAAGAAGAATCTTTATTGTCAGTTTACACTGATATTTTTCCTCTGCATTTGACCCATCCTAGATGTTATATTACACACATATACTGCATGCTAAGGAGCAGTGGGCTGCCTGTCAGATGCCCGGGGCGCAAATAGGGGGATTAAGTGCCTTGCTCAAGGGCACATCAGCCAACATTTCTCTGCCAGTCCGGGGAACTGAACTGGTGACCCTTCGGTCCCTAGCTGACTCTCCAGCCGACTGCTTAGCCATAATTTCTACTCAAACATGTTAGTGCAAATTGTTTTAGACCAGTATTTTTCAACCTTGGGATTATGACCCCACGTGGTGTCACCTGGAATTCAAATGGAGTCACCTGAAATTTCTCACAATTGATTAAAAAAGATTTACTAATTTTTTTTATTTTTAATGATTCAATATATATTTCATTATAATTAAAATACCACACACTTCTAATAAAAATCAAGTTCAAATAAAATGCATGAGATAATATCTGGGAGGACATATCTAGATAGTCTTTCAAATAATCATTGTGGTTGGTTTAAGATGCAGCAGCTCTTTCATAATTCAGTTTGAGTTTGTGTTTGTTCAGTAATAATTTGCAGCTTTGTAAATACAAGCTCCACTGACTCTACATATCTTGACCAAGGAAAATAAAATTCTCACTTTGTGTATAAATCTCAACCTGGCTTTTCTGCCTCTGTCCCTAATAATCAATCAATCAATCGTTTATTTATATAGCAATATATAATATAGCTATATAATGTATATTATATAGCTATATTATATATTGTATATATTATATAATGTCATCTAAAATTAATGTTTATTTGCAACACTGTATAGCAAACTATTACATGATCAAAAACAAATTAATTTTAACATAAAAAGGTCTGGGGTCACAAGAAATTTTTGATATTAAAATGGGTTAATGAGCCAAAAAAGGTTGGGAACCACTGGGTTAGACTGTAATTAACAGTTGTTTTTTGTGTTTTTGTTTTATTTTGTTTTTCAATTGAAGTTGTTGGGTTGTTTTTGCATATTATCTCCATGAAATGAGTAATAACTAGTATTAAGAGTATGATAAAATGTGAAAAAACATCTGATTAGCAGCATTAAAAAAATTATTTCATAGTTTTCACACAGTATCTGAGTAAATACATGTTTATTTGCTTCAAAAATTAATCTGAGTGGACATTTTAGTAACTCCATGAAAAATAGGTTTAATAAAAAAAAATTTAAAAAAATCAACCACATGGTCTCTCCATGACTGAACAGGTATAAAAAAATTCAAGAAAAAAAGCCTTGACTAAGGTTCTCATAATTCATGTATGAAAGGGTTAATACAATTTAGAGAACAGAGAGAATTATCTCCAGGCTGTATCTCTATGCATCTCGCTTTAAGCCTCTTTTAGTCGAGTATTTTTGTATTTACAGTGAATTTTAGTGTCAGTTTTCACCTCATTTGAAGCAACTGTACAAACTGATAACACCAAATGGCAGAGAGATAATGTTAAAAAGGCCAGAGAAGACCCAAATATTGTTCTGGGAAACCGTAGGACACTAAACAAGAGATTAAAGTGGACTGACTTTTGGATTTAATCTCATTACGGAATAATGCAGCCTTTGTGTGTTCATGTCATGTTTGGCTCCCAGTGATTTACATTTAAACCCTCTGAAATATAAAAACTTCTACACTTCTAAACTATACACAGAACAACTACTAATAAATGTCCAATCATGTGTTAATCCCTGATGATTAATTTGATTAATCTGTTCTCCTGCCTTGGTTCTGCATCAACACTTATGCTTTCACCTCTTAAGGATGCAAAACTGAACATAAGCAGGTGTTTTTTGTACTACTGTGTAGATGTTGGTATACAAGTTCATAACAGGGGCTACAGCGGTGGGTAGCTGATGTACAGAAAGCACTGCATCATGGGTTATTAGCAGCACTATTGCTAGGGTAACAATTTTGGCGAGTCTGTTTGGAGTGATTCTTCAGTTTTTGTCAGCACTAAAACTGTGCATTTATCCACTTTAACATGTAGAAGTTTGTGTACTGGGTTTTGTTGTTGCTGTAAAGTCATGATTTTACATTTAAAATGAAGTCAAGTCACATTCAGATTGTCCAGTATCTTAAAGGAGTGATATTTTACTTTTTAAAATTTAATTATGCATTTCAAAACATTTTCCTGTGCTCTACATAAAGCAGATCACCTGGAACTAAAATTGATTTAAAAAAACAAACTAATAAAAAATATTTTCAATGGTTCAATATATTTCATTATAATTAAAATACTACACACTTTTCTTCATAAAAATTGAGTTCAAATAAAATGCAGAATATAATATCTGAGAGGGCATATCTTGATTGATCTTGATAGTTTGTTCAGTGTTACTCTGCGGCCTTGTAAATACCAGCTTTACTGACTGTACATATCCTGACCAAGGAAAATAAAATTCTCACTTTTGCTGTCATCGACATCTGGCTTTTCTGCCTCTGTCCATAATAAAATACATTATAAAGCTTAACTGTTGTCTAAAATTAACGTTATTTGCAACATAATATAGCAAACTATTTCATGATCAAAAACAAATAAATTTTAGCCAGAATTTTGTGACGTTAAAATGGGGTCACGAGGCAAAAAAGGTTGGGAACCACTGCCATAAACTGTAACTGCTATGCTTGTGTCTGAATTCTTCATTATTTCAACTCCACAGGTCCATCTTCAACCCCATTTCTGGGTAATGACATGAGAAAGGTAATTTTGAGCGCTGGCCCTTTAAATGTAAATGAGCCACTTCACACCCCCACCCTTCCAGGTTGCTGACTGTGCTGCTCTGACTTGTGTTAGTTAATACAACCAACAACTGAACATTTTAGGTAATAAACTCAATGTTTTGGACATATTTTCAGCATGGGCTACAACCGCTGTGGATGACAAACAATTACGACATACTCAGAGAAGTGTTCGTTAGAAGTCTTGACCTTGTATGGGCAAATGTCCCGACGTAAGTAGTTATAGATTTAAGAAATTAAGAAGAATCCTGTTGATTTTTGCCTAAATGAATATATAGCTAGCTCTGCACCACCTGGAGGGTTCTCATTCAAACTTTATGAACTTTTAGAATACACAAATAAATGTACTGAAGACTAATACAAGTGGGTTTAGCAAAATATGACCCTCTTAATGATAGATAAGCAAATATTTAACACCGTAAGCTGTAAACTTCAGAGTTCAGAAAATAATGCCATGCTCATGAACTAAAAGCTTTGCAGAAAAGGCGATGCAAATTTACTTCCTATTTTTATTGAGAATAATTCATCTCCCGCTGCGATATTTTGCCTTATTAAGAGAATACAGTAGGTTAGTGGCAAGCTGCACTGCATAACCTCTTTGGCAGTGGTAAAAATGTTGAAATTACTCACCAGATACACTTTGGCGGTTGTTAATATACCTGTGTGGCGTGCCAAAGTAAAGTCTATGTGTGGGAAACACTGACTTATATAAATACATTATCACACAGACATCCAAACTTTATCAGATAATAATGAATTAATTTCTCCAATGCTCCACCACAAATACACACACTTTCCTTCCTGCATTTTTTATCAGGCATAATTGAATGTAAACATTACCTCCATCACATGATTCATCAGTCACACTGGCTCCAAGACTGTTTCGACTGAGCGCAGGATATGTAAAATCTTATTTTGTAGATACTTGTTGTCTGCTATTGATGCATTTAACTTACAAACGCCAGACCCACGACTGTCAGTTAAATAGACCACTTCAGAGTCAACATCACGCGCACTCTGGTGGCAGAAAAACACTGCATCAACAGAAGTAAATGGACAGATCGGAGAGAATAGAGAGAAAAGTAAAAAAAAAGTTATTGTTGTGCTGTAGGTTGTCAGAATAGAAATGCTAAAAAAAAAAAAAAAAAAAATCAGCCTTCACTTTTACAGAATACTGTCGTTACAGATGGCTTTTGAGTTAAACCATAGACGCTTACGGTTGCTTACATTAAATGAAACTGTGGTGAAAATGACTGAACCAGCAGTGAATGACACTGTTTTAACGACATTAAACAACATTTCCCATCCATGCAGGTGCAGTTGTCTGTCAGTATAGAGTTGGTCCACTGGTCCATGATCACATACATCTGTAAAATTGTCTTTGTCTCTGACTGACAGTACGTCGGTCCAACACAAAACCACCACGGTGTTATATATTCAACCTGTTACATGTTCTTAAACTGAAGGTTCAGAGGATGTTCACTCACAAAAAGTGACAGTGAGTACCGGTCCAACAGTGCTGATGGTGCGTATGTGAGTTTTCTTCCGTGAATTGTCCGAGTTACTTCGGTATTTTACCGTTAACATGTCCGGTGTAACACTCGGTATTCAACATCCTGGACCTGACCACAGACACTCACTTCTATTCATGGAGGGGTTTTTCTGCCTTGAGCTTTTCTTTAGTGTAAACTCTGTAAACTCTCCCAGAAAAGCAGAAAAGACAAACCAAAACAATTTCTTAGAGTAGAAGAAACTTGATAACAGAAACAAATACATTAACAAAAATAAAAATTATTCAAGACAATGTGACAAGTACCATATAATAGTAATATCAAAACAAATCCAAAAAGTACTGCTCAAAAAGGAGTGGGAAGAAGCAAACTTATTAAATCCTACCCCATCACATTTATACAAATTAACACATGACTTTTGCTTCCATAATGATAAAGTCATATCTGTTTAAAGTCCTAGCAATGCAAAAAACATAATAAACAATTTAGGAAAACTGAGGTATATTTAACATAGTCACTATTCAATTGATAGTCTGCATAACTTATAACCCAAAATATGTTAATAATTACATACCAGCAATGGAAATGCAAGTGACACTTACCAACATGGTAAACAATGATAGCAAATACCAACAATGGTAAGAAAGGATGTACTGACCCACCAAGTAACACTAAACTGCACTCCCCCTGTACTGTGACCAGACCATACGTTTGTAAAGTGCTTTAAAGTTATAGATACTTTGATATTGTTTGTGATGTAGATCCAGACTGTTACACAGTTTAACTCCACCTACAGACACACAAAAACTCTTCCTGGTAGTTCGAATCTTAGGGAGTATAAAATGTCCAAAGCCTCTTATGCCATAAGTACTCTCTCGGAGTGTAAAAAACCTTTGTATATTATTTGGTAGTGACTTACTGAATGCTTTAAATAAGGTTAATAAGGTGTAATATTTCACAAAGTCATGAATCTTAAATAAGTTTGACTGAATAAACAGATTATTAGTATGTGCTAGAAATTCAGCCTTGTGTATGATCCTCACTGCACATTTTTGTAGAATGAATAATGGATGTATAAAACACTGATAATTGTTTCCCAACACAATAGGTGAGACATGGAAGCACTAAGGAACACTATAATGTTTTGAGAGCATCATGATCCAGGAATGGCTTTACTTTATTTATAATTGAGAGACTTTTGGAAATTTTAGTTCCTATATGTCTGACATGGGCGTTCCATGACAACTTATCATCAATCATCACTCCTAAGAATTTATATTGTGTCACAATTTCTAGTTGAACACCGTCTATATTTATTAACAATTCAGGGTTACTTTTATAATTACCAAATATCAATACTTTAGTTTTATTTACATTTAGAAGTAATTTATTGCGATCCATCCAATTTTTGATTTTATTTAGTTCAGCATTTACTGTGCTCGCAAGTTTATTATAATTGTCACTACTCTAAAAAAAAATATTTGTGTCATCCGCAAACTATATTAATTTAAACAGTTTAGATACATTGAATAGATCATTAATATATTGGTTGAACATTTGGGGCCCCAACATTGACCCCTGGGGGACACCACAAGCAACATCAAGTTCCTCAGATAAATGCTCGCCCATTTGGGCATACTGTGTACGTCCAGTTAAATAGCTTTCCAAACAGTTTCCAGCTATCCCTTTGATTCTGTATTTATCCAGTTTACTGAGTAAAATTGTATGATTTATGGTGTCAAACGCTTTTTTTTTTAGGTCAATGAAGATTCCTACAGCATGTTTTTTATCTCGTGCATTAGTTATTTCTTCAACTGCTTCTATTAGTGCCACTGATGTGGTCCTTTTTGCTCTGAATCCATATTGAGCTTCATTTAATATATCATGCTTTCAATAAATTTATCTAAACGAGAATTGAAAAGTTTTTCAAGAATCTTCAAAAACTGTGGCAGCAGTGAAATTGGTCTATAATTGGTACAAATGTGCTTATTATCATTCTTGTGTAATGGAATGACTTTTGCTATTTTCATTTTTTTTAGTACACAGCCGGTTTTGAATGACAGATTGCAGATGTATGTGAAGAATTTAGAGATATTATGTATAACAGCTTTGATTAAAGTCATATCTATGTCATGACAGTCTGTGGATCGTTTACTTTTGCATTTAAGAACTACATCTATTATCTCTTACTCAAGAACTGCTGATAAAAACATAAAATGGGGATTTGTAAGTATAACATCATTAGACTGATTATAGAGATGATCTGGGATTTGGACTGCCAACTCTGGGCCGACATTCACAAAAAAATCATTGAAACCATTAACTATATAAATCTCATCATAAATTGGGCCATGCATATCATTAAAATACTCTGGATAACTTGTCTTGGACAATCCATGTTTTATTAAGGTGTTTAGAATATTCCAGGTTCCTTTTATATTGTTTTTGTTTTCATGTAACTTATTTTTATAATAGAGTTGCTTACTAATTCTAATTATATCTGTTAACTTATTACCTCCACCAAGGAGGTGATGTTTTTGTTTTTGCCGGCATTTGTCTGTCTGTTTATCTGTTTGTTTGTCTGTTAGCAACTTTATGCAAAAACTAACAAACGGATTTTGATGAAACTTTCAGGACAGGATGGGAATGACACAAGGAACGATCGATTAGATTTTGGGAGTGATCAGACATTTTACTCCCATTCAAATACACTAATTATTAGTTGGATTTACTCGCTCAGCTCTGTTCCTTGAGTGCCTGGCCCCTCCCCTTGCCACTCATAGGCAGAGCAGGAGGGAGGAGGGGCCCCCCTCCCTCTGCCACTTGTCTGTTTGTCTGTCTCTCTGTTAGTAACTTTACGCAAAAACTACAGGATGGATTTTGATTAAACTTTCAGGACATGATGGAAATGACACAAGGAACATCGATTAGATTTTGGGAGTGATCCGACACTTAACTCCTGTTCAAATGCGCTAATTCGGTTCGAATGTCTTTTTCTCCATGTGGGCGGGGCTACCTGCGCTCAGGCATTTAGCTAGCAATACGTACGGGCGTACATTGGACGCCCTGTCTTAAAAATACCAGTAAAATGGACGCCCTATTTTTGGGAAGTACGGCTTGGGTACGCCCATATTTTTTTCCTCCCGTGAACTTTTTCCACCTGTGAGATTCGCCGGTAGCTTCGTTCAATGTTCAAAATTCGCCGCTTCGCCGCCACCGGGCCGCCATTTTGGATTTTTCTTGCAGTCTCGCAGAATGGCGCAAAGCTCACATCTCACAATTCGCGAGACTCCGTTTTATTGGCCAGATTCCCGTGACGTAGCGCACACATCGCACCATTGCAGGAAAAAGTGGACGCTCTCTCAAAAATTCCTAGCTAAAAGCCTGTAACATATATATGTGTTGTTCCTAGTCGGCATCCAAGGGGGAAAGAGTTAAGGAAAAACATGACATCACATATCCATCTGCCAAAGGATGGAGGGGGGGGTTGTCATTTTTCCAGTTTTAAAAGAATGAGTCGCCGTGTTAAAAGATAACATCATTTAACTAGATTACACATGTTTATGCACTGGCGCAGGTTTTCGAACATGTCTTCCTGTGTACATATCTGAAAAACCCGCTGACGTCGGTCCACTCACAGTGCAACCAGGCCAGTTTTTTGCAGAGCACGTAGCGACTACCAACCCCTTTTTCAAGTGGTTGTTCCATTTTCACCACTATCCAAATCATTGTATTAGTCACGGGATACTTCAAAGTATGGACAAGCTTAAATATTTTCTGTGTTGAATTCTAAGAATTTTTTATTTTTTTTTTTCTTTTAGGCCTCTCTCACTCTTCAAAACATGACCGTAATAGAAACAGAAAAAAGACGAGTTATTCCAGCAGTACCTCATTCTGTACACACAGAGAAGTTAATTACATGGAGGCAAGCATTCTTGGGTCGACAGCGTGGACTTGGGGTTTTTCATTGTGCCCATTCATAACATTCTGCTGACTGGCCAGTCCGAGTTGCAATATCCCAACAGTTCTCACTGGGAAGATGTTAACCCATGCGTGGCTCACATGCACAGCAGAGGGAACAGCAGTTTAACCCTTGTGTGGCGCACATACAGGGTGACCCAAAAAAAACGGAAACTTTTTAACAATCCGATAAAACCAAGAGTGATGGAAGAAAAATATTTTATTCATAGTAATTGAAACCTTAAAACATGCCATTTAAGAAAC
>JAPTGZ010000018.1:38370119-38382860 GCA_029814645.1 Fowleria isostigma
GGGGTCTGGCATTTGAGCCTATGTGGGTATGTGTGTGTGTGTTGGGGGAGGGGTTAAAGTGAGAAAGAAACGGAGACAGCGACAGACTAAAGAAAAAGTGGAGAAAAGGGGGTGGGGATTGGCTCAGAGCATTTTCTCCCAAAAATGTGTCTAAACCTCATCATTCCACTTTGAGAAATTGACTTTAGCCTAAGTCACTCAGAATAAATTGTGCACAGTTATTGGAAATGGCGATTCTGTTGGTTGAAGTTAGGGTTTTCATTGCAGTGACTAATAGTGGTTCACAGTTTTGCCCTTTTCAGTGGGATCTGCCCTCAGCTGCTAAACACACACAAGCCCTCCTCTGTAGCTGCGGCTGACGTCAACCGTCACTTAGCAACAGCCTTTTGGTGTAAAAGCAGCAGTGCTGACACCGTTTTCAAAAGAGGCGCACAGAGAAAGACAGAAAGAAATTCAGAGAGAATGAGAAACAGAGATAGAGCATGAAATGACAGAGAGAAAAGTAAGGAGGAGTACATTTTTTGACTGATCACTGTGTAATGTTTATCTGAGAGGGAAAAAATGTTAATTGTAATCACTTTATGTGCCATAAAAAGCTAAAATCACTTCTGCGTGACTCCCTTTAAATGACCAAAACAAGGTTTTAGACGACTGAAAAAAAAGATCACGCTACATCAATAAAGTTTTCTGGAAACTATTTAGAGTTAGAAAAAATGTCAGCCATGAAATCAATGACTAAAACAATAAAAAATAGTTACTAAATTCTTCACGTTTAGGGAAAAAAAAAAAAAAAAATCACAATAGCCCTGCAATTTGGGCATGTGCTACCAGCATCTATGTCAGAGCAGTCGAACCGTTCCAACTGTCAGCCAGCCTCAGTGTGCGTTCTCTGCCTCTACGTTCATCCTGTCACTGAGCTGAACAAATAGTCGACCCATGCAAGGTTCAACAACCTCATCCTGAACTTAAAAGCCAAGCCATCTGAAATGTTTGCATTTGTTGGAAACCTTACTGGTGTAATCTGAAACATCTAAGATGACCTGAGGGAAAGAGTTCTACTGTCCCCTGAAAACTCACAGCCATCAGATTACAAACAGACCAGTCTTTTGGCGTCACTTGTTTTTTCACATTTGTCATTTCACATAATGAAAACAGGCAAAGTATAAGAGGTTGCACAAAGAGGGGAAAAAAAGGTCTAAATGGCTCATTACTTAGTTGATGATGATAGCAGCTCGGCATCCCTGTCTCTAGTCCAACACTCAGGGCCTCAACAGCACACAAATAAGTTTTGAACAGAAAATAATACCAGCAGAGAGACGAGGTCAGGATATCACAGCAAGACTCATTAAAGAAAAGTAGAACAGACACTCTGCACAGCACTGTAGAGCCAGTTCACACACAGCAAAGGCCACCACTACACTGAGCTAAATAATACAAATTATAAAATATTTTATCAACAAAATGCTGAAAGAAGAGAAAAATAAATCCATGTGTAATTATTTTGTGAGCACTCTTCTGATGGTGACTCTTCAGACACCAGAGTCATTAGGCTAAGCTCTGGTAGACCTATCATGAAAACTAAAGAGCTGCAAGCTAATTGCTGGTGATCATGACGCAAACCGTTTCCAGGGCAACCCGAGTTTTGGAGTACCCGCTCCAGCATTTCCTCATCTGTTTGCACTCACACCAGCAGGCTGACAATGCAGTCGCTGCATCCTGTTTCACTCTGCACTCAGCCAAACACGCAGTACCTCGCTCAACTTAACCCTTTCAACCGGTCCGACTGCGGCCGATGACAAATTCAAACCAGCGCAGACCTCACAGGAAAATCACACCAATATTATTTACAGATATACCAGGCACTGAGATGGTAGAACATCCATCAAAAATATATTTTAATCAGCACTTTCAGGAAAATACATTTCTATTGTGTTATTTTAAATAGAATCTAACAATAGTTCTGCTACAGAAAACTACAGGAAAGGTACTATTTATACGAGTGGATTCAGTTCTGGATTTTGCATTCATAAAAATGTTTACCTGCTATCAAAGCTACATGTGGCATCAATGAGCAGTTGCTAAGCAATGAATTAGGACATGTTGGTGTTGATATCACAAGTGTTACACAAGCTCCTAAACACAGGTTAACTTCACACGTCACTCTCCTTTAGTTAAACAACAGCTCAGTTTAGGTCACCTTATCAGATATAACTGCATGTAGAGTAATTTATATTATTCACACACATACATGACAGGATTAGTGTCAGCCTGAAAAATAACACTTGATGTAATATTGTGCATTTGACTTAAATATGAAAATAAAATGGATCAAAATGGATTATAATAAATATCTATATTTTTAAAAATCTGTTTCAATTATTCTGTCATTAAATATATAAATACATAGAGACTGAGTAGTATCCAAAGTATGTCTTTACAGAACATTTCTGATTTTTTACACCTGATTAAAAAGAAACTGTCTTCAAAAACAATTTACTGAAAAATAGTTATTAATTTAATAAAATATTAAACTGTGGCTTAACATACCTTTTTAATAAGAGCTGCCTTTTTTTAAGTATTTGTTTTTATTTTAGTATTTTTTTCTTTTATTGCAAATATTGTATGGAAAAAAAAAATAACCGACAGATTTTAGTGTGCAAAGAGTTAAGGCAGTATATGGCCCAGATATTATCTCACTGAACCATTATCAAAACATACTTTTACACAGAGATGGAAAATTACCACGAAAACGTGTGCATCTATGCACACACAGCATGTGAAACAAATAATATATATTTCAAAACCACTCCACTACTAGATTTTACACACATTGTCTCCTTATTCTGGTATAATCCTGAAAAGAGACAAACACAATCCACTAAACCTCTGATATAATTGTAAACCTTAAAATGCAAAAATGTCCCCTCAAAAAAATCACAACATTAATTATAAAAAGTAAATCACACAAATGAATAAATTAACACATATGAATTAAATGCAAAAGTCTTGTTTGTCCTGATTTCCTGGGAAAATGTACCAAATGGTGTAAAGTTCAATTCTCCGGAGCACCTTTTTCCACCCTGAACACTCGTTCTATTGCACACTGTCTGGAGATGGACAATTCCTCCCCTTCTCATCTCTGCCGGAGGCAGACACTATATTCTACAGGGCGATTAATAAGACTTGGCATTTTTTTTTTCTTCTTTGCAATCACCCTGTGGTACGTCACTGGGTTGTGACGTCAATGTTATATCATTCCACATGGCTTTACAGCAAGCGAACGTGACAGCTGAGAGCTGCTCTGCGTTTTCGCTGCTCTCCCTTTCAACCTTTCTCTCCGCAGCATGCTTCTGTGTTCTCGTCTGGATGGGGGGTTAGTTAAGTGTATTATTCACCCCTGCCTGCCCCCATAGAGACGGAACCACACCAAAAGAGGGCCTTCTCCCTGAGTTCAGCATCGCATTGTGAGCACTTCCGCTAAGGTTGTCGTCCTGAAGAAGAGCTTTTTAGAACCCTGCCGTCAAGCTCAAATACAATAATCCACTTACAACCACAACCTGCTCTGCATTTTCTTTACTTCAAAAATTACTGTTTCTGAGACAACTGCTGACATCACTTTAAATAAGTTACTGCTTAAACTGGACATAATCATCATTGTTTTACAAAATGAATTTGAGGTAAAAGACACTATCCACCTAAACACAGACTATTTGGACATGATTCTAACAAGTGTACAAGTGTATTTTTTTTTTCAACTTTGTCTGCAATGATATCAAAATTTAAACAGTGTTTATTTTATTTATTTAGGGGCCCAACAAAATTAGTTGCTAATTGCAAGCTTTTCGGGACTTCTTCAATGTATGGGACTCAAAAGTCTAAAACGGTCCTTTATGTATGTGTTCTGGACCATATTACAAATATACTCACAGTTAATTTAATAAATATAAGATTCAGAGAAGCCTGATGCTCATACTTGCAGTCAGTTATAAAGTTTTGCTTGTGCAAGAGGTTTTGAAATGTTGTGGCACAGTGTAAAACTAAGTCAAGGTTGGACAAAAACTGGAACTTAATCTGTAGCCCTAAACATGAGCATGGTAAACAACAGTGTAAAATGTAGATTTTCAGGAAATCCAGTTTTAAAAGAAATTTAAGATGGATTTTTTTTTTTAAGTTTTTTTTTTTTTTTGTGAGAATCTGGTGATAGAGAGAAACCTTCATCCTGTCGTGCTGTAAATGAGCTGTAAGGACTCTGTTTCAGTTATGGTAGAAATCATGCAGCTCTTCAGTCAAACACATGTAAGGATTACACCTCTATGTGCTCAGCTATGCAGAAAAACACTACAGCACAATCAACAGAGTGAGTGACATAACGTCAAAAATTTTAAAGTAGAAAAAAAAAAACCTGACAGGCAAAAATGCGACACATGTTCTTTTGCCTTCTACAGTTGTAAAATGATACACAGACTGCGTTGGCATTTGTCGATACGTTTAGTACTCATTTGTGAACTTAACCTCTAATTTAAGAACCCAGTTTATGTTTGTCATAGAACATCATGGCTCATGTGTTTCTTGGGAAAATTTTGACTTAAACAGCTTTGTTTCTCAGTACAGTGTATACAGTAATTTGGCACGCATACCAACATTAAAAATAGCCTCTAAGTTAACTTCACCACAGATAAAATAAAAAATATTACGATAACATATTGGGGGGGGGGGAACTAAAAATCTATGGCTGAGAAAATGTAATCTTTCCGACAAAATACAGTTTTATCAAATTTAAGATTGCACATTTAACACATATTATGCTACATATTTTTGTCAATTACACCATGACATAACATCTCTCACACATGATTCTAACATACTTCACACATACATACTTCCCTCATAAACATTTAGGCTGATTGTAAAACCACTGTTGTACAGCTGAGGATGAGACAAAGCCTCGACTTCTACCAGCAGACTTATCGACTATTCCTATCTGTCTGATTTTTCATTTTTAGTCAGTTTTCTGTGTGTAAAAAAGCACACCGCCAGCCTACACAGGTTTCAACATCAACACAACTTATTATCTCAAAGTTTAAACACTCATGGTTGCTCCAGTCTTCACTATATGATACAAATATGTTCGATTATACAATTTCCACATAAAAGTCTTTAGGCTATGGTTGCGGCTACATGTACTATTTTTTAGTGTAAGTTTAAGAGCGTGTAGACCATGTTTTGTCCATATGGCCTCATTTTCTAACTTATCTTTTCTGAGCTGCATTTTATGACTATTGCTCACTGTCATTTATGATACATAATAAATAGTCATACTGCACTCTCAGTGTTGTCAACGTCAAAGAATTCAGTACTGAAAACACAGAAATACACTGTTAGACCAACACACTGCAGACGGATGCACTGCATACAGAAAAAAAACTTCACTGTTATTTGCTGAAATCACACTCGCTGTCCATGTAATTCAGTCTTGTGGTGTCGTCCCCCACCCCACCCTCCTCTTCATCGTCTCGTGCTTTGACATCACAGTACATGTGTCATTTGCATAATGAGCATTTAGGGTCACCTAGTTCTGGTCAGAAAAACACACCGGTATCAATAAAAGGTATTGATAAATCTTCAGATGGTTTGGATCATTTGGAACCGGTTTTGAAAATCTCCACAGTGGATGTTTAGCACAAACAATAGCAGATGCCTCTGTCTAAACATCAGAGAGACGCTGATACACCGGTCATGTTTTATTCATCCATATCTTCATCTGTACCCGCGTTTGTAAAAGTTTGATCTGATGCTTTAATGCACTTGATGGTTTACATACAAAAAAATTAATGTCTAAAGGATTTTCACAATACACAAAAGTAAAATAAAATTAAAATTAAAATAAAATAAAATAAAATAAAATAAATCTATGTTCAATGCCTTCAACCAGAGACTGGATTTGTTGAATTGGTAATAGAACTGGGCGATCCTGCCAAAATTATCTGTTGTTGATCTTTAGAGGTAAAATCTATGATCTGATACACGTTTTCACCTGTTACAAAATGCAGGTGAATTTCTGCCAAACTCTAACATGTCTTTCTATAGTTTTTCGCACCTTTAGGCTGTGTATGGTGGCTTCTACTTGTTATGACTAGAAATTCTGCATGTTTGCATCATTTTGAACAGACATTACAATATTCTGACAACAGTAAACACTAGTCCACATTCTTTTAGCTTTACATACATTTGTGATAGCTGCAGTGTGAACATTAATTACCTTGACTGTGGCCTAATTTGTCGCACTGAAGTTTCAAAATGGATCAAAAAGGTTTTTATACTTAAACACAAGTCTAAAGTATCTGTGTAAATCAGACTTGCTGTGTCTTGCAGAAGCTGGACCTGCTGCTCACATTTAGAGTAATTCTTCACTGTACACAGTCATCTTTTAACCAGATATTTCCTCATCAGCTGCAAAACAATTAATACCAACTCTAACTAAAACAGACTAAAACAGAATACTTCAGAGCAAAAAGGCATTTAGGCATCACTATAAATGTACAAAAATAAACTGACAACAATAGTGACCTTTGCCAGTGACATAAAAGGTACAATCCTACAGACATAGCACATTGACTGTATGGGTTAGTGCAAATGTATATGGTATAAAATACTGTAAATAAATGTTAAAAATGCAATTTAAAACAAATGTAAACTGAGCAGTAAAGTTTTGGTAGTGATGTTATTTATCTTTTAATGATAAGATCTGTATAATTCTCTGAAAAGTTGATAATAATAATAATAATAATCTAAGATTGTGAGATCATCCAGACCTAATAGCTACTATTTAGTTAAATGTTATTATAAAATAGGGTGCTGTGTTGAAGTATTGAAATATTCCTAATTTTATTCTTAAAAAAGGGTTGATGTAACATATATGTGTTTTCGTCTGTCAACTCTGTGATTCTCTATCAGGACTCACAAAGAGGATAAATACTACAGGTAAAGAGGAGAGCACTGTGCTCTTCTTTGTCTACTAACCCAATTAAGAAAGTTGGGAAAGTGTTGGAAAATGTTTCTAAAGAAAGACATGAAGGGATTTGGATACTTCACAGTCTACGGAGCAGAACAGAATTTAAAAAACTGAAAGAATGTATTTAAGCATGTGAAGGGCAAGGGCACAAGCCTAAACAGCGTGACCTCTGACCCCTCAGACGACACAGCATCACAACCCATCACTCATGTGTCTGATTAAGTCTGATGTCATGGGGCTATAAAACTCATTTCCGGGTCTAAACAATCAACCACGGTGAAGCCTGTAAACACTCCTGTGTTGTAACTCCTCTTTCTAGTGAGACATAAGTTAGGATTCAAAAAGGGTTAAATTAATTCACTTATTTGTGCACTGTTCCATAGTCAGTGTTTAGACTATAGTAGATCCATAGAAGTGTCTTAAATACAGTTTCAGCTCCTGGTCCATTTACAGTGCATCACTTCACTTTGTGTTCAGGTGTGTGTTGACATAAATCATTACTTTATTTACCTTCTCCTGAATTGGATAGCATAGATAAAGGGCTGACAAACAAAACACAAGGTCTGAAAGTGTTACACACCTCGTAAGAGCCTTATTCTATATCAGGATAATCCATAAAGGTCCACTTTGGCAGATGCAGTGGGAATTAAAGTTAGTTAGCTAAGGTGCTAACATTAGTTACCTAACAGCTAAGGTTCGCTTATGCCAAACTTCCTTTTTTTTCTTTTTCGATTATGACTTCTAACTTGACTTATCAGTTTCATCTTCTGCTCTTTATCATCACATGTAAAGTTGTACAATGACAGCTGGATGTGTTTTATGGACACAGGGACATGGTACAGCAGTCGATTGAATACAGAGGAATGAACAGAAGTGGAAAAGTGACACCACGACTATACAACCAGATAGCTCATAGAAACACATGAAGTCAGGAGTAATGTAGAAAAGTTTTGTCACACACACTATGATTAGTAGATGTGTAAAAACAAACAAATAAATAAAACATACTCCCAAATGTACAGCTCCTAAAGGAAGCCTTACGTTAACTATACTCATCGGCGTGTCATCACACAATGGCAACATAGATGGTACTTGGTCCAAAAGGATGGATCAAAACAAAAAGAACCATCTGGACCATTAACCAGCATTAGGTTCAGAAGTCATGGTCTTAATGGTCTGGAGTTTTGTCTGTGATTCACCATTAGAGCTAGAAAATATACTGAAAAGCATCTAAAGGGGGACGTCCAGGCATATTTTAATAAGACAAAGACAAATCACGCTCTACACACTGAGGCCATGTCCACACAAAACCGCAACTTTTCCTATCTGATCTTTTTCTTTGTTTTCAAAAAGGTGCTCCATAAACACAGAGTTGTTTCAAGAAATATCTACGTCCACATAAAACCACTGAAAACAATGTAGTACAAAGGCCAGGCCTGTATATGAAGTTCTAATGCTTTTGCAAAAAATTGTGAGGACAACATGACGCATGCGCATAAAGGTTGCTTAGTTCTAATGGGTCTGATCCAATATTTCCTCCTGGTTGCCCATCTCTGTGGTAGATCTAAGAGCATGTAGTGAATATTGTCAGCTATGATCATTTGTTGCTCATTGTATGTCAAGTGTAGCCGTAGATATTGATTCAATATTTCCAATAAGCTCAGTAGCTGTTGTAGCACAAGCAGTACTCTGTAGTCCACCACTGTAGTAATTGTTATTGTTGTGAAGTGTGTTCTCGCTTCTAGGGTGACAGATTAGCGAGATGGAACTATGCCGTCATCATTTTAGAAAAGTTGCTGTTTAGTAGTACACCTAAAGACACAAAACCGGTATTTTCAGATTCATCCACTCTGGAACCCAGTTTCACAAAGTTGTGGTTTCAGTGACTGAAAATGTCGGTTTCACGTGGAGGAAAGGCCTATCCGATACAAAACTTTTATGGCTATGACTGAAACCATCTTCTTATGGACAGGGCCTAAAAAAACAGCCTGGAAGAGCGAGTGGTGCTGGCCTGGCCTGATGCCGCTTATGCGGTGCATCTCGAAATGTAACATGTGACCCCACACTGTTGCTCATATTACGACTTAAGGTGTGTTGCAGGTTTAGGTTTTATGGGAAGACTGGGACAAAACTTCACCTGGTGTCTTCAGTCCCTGAATATCTTTTAAGGGTTGTGAAAAGAGACAGAAATATTACAAGGGGTTTCTTTTAAAAAAAAATCTATATATAAAATGCATTGAAACAGTGAATTGTGTTGCTTTGTTTTGATTTTAGTGTTCTTAAGGTCAAACATAATTAACCAATCACTGTTTTACTTTTAATTTATCACACTGTCTGAACATTTTCTGACTGAGGGTTGTACTTTTCAAAGTCTGTCACTGATTTGTGTCAAAGCTTAGTTGCTTTACCAGTGGTTCCACACTGATGTATGATTGATAAATTGTTGACAGCATCTTTAGGGCATCTATTAATATTATATCAGTGTTAAAAAAAAAAACCAACCATCATCAATTTAGCGTCTGTTGTCATGACAATCTCACACCCCTACATTTGTGCAAGACTGAACCCTCTATACAAGAGTTTTCACGCTGTGATGGTAAACTTGCTCTATGTAAAAGCATCTTACTGTTTACCAAAAACACCCCCCTCTCTCTCTTTGCAGCTGAAAGGCAACAGTAAAGTGTTGTCTGTGTTGTGGTTGAAATGTGTGTGCAGACGGAGAACATGTGTGACATCAGCAGTGAACCCTGACTGACTCCTTTTGAAGCCTTTCTTTTTGCCTCTTGTCTTTTGGTGACGCAGGGACTGTCCATTTTAGCTTGAAGTCACGCACATATCAAGTCTAATAAAAAGATTAATCCTCATGCCCTGTATTCAGAATTTCACTAATAGCAACAAATCCAATCAGTAGATAAAATTGAGAGCATGAGACGTGAGAATCTCAGCTCTTGCCTCCATCACTGTGTCACACAGTTTTCCACAGTACAGTTCCTGTGTGTGGGATCTATCCCAGCATGCACTGGGTGAAACACCCCAGATAAGCTGACAGTAAGGTGCATTCGAGGGCTCCCACCTACAGTCAGACAAACACGATCACCATGACTTTTGGCTGACCTGATGTACACAATGTGGAATTTTTTTTTTATCTGTTAAAAAACTAAACACTAAACTATAGGATGAACCAAAAAACAACAATAGTCCCAGGCCAATGCAAATACTGATTTTCAAAGTGTATAAATATAATTTTTGTTCCGTTTATATTTTTTGTTATTTATTTCCCCTTAGTGAAATCTTCTAAATACATACAAAATTTATTAGATCAAAATAGCTATTTTAAAGTATGTCAGTCCTTCATTACATTATCTTTGAATGACCACAAACTGAACAATATACACTCAAGAAAAAAAAACAAAAAAACAGATAAATATGAGCCACTGACATCAGTGAAATTAAATCTTACATGAAAATACCAATATCCGGCCAATATATCGATTCCTATTAAATATTTAAGCACTAAGCACTTATCCACTTCTGCACATAGCTATCTTGTTTGTTTGGTGTTGTTTTTACAACAGAAGGGTAAGATAATCTTATTTGGGACATGGAACATACTCTCAAGCAGAACCTAAACTACACAGTAAATATACCAAGGGGGGAAAAAAGATTTGCCCCATTAAAACACACATTACTTCTCTGAATCATGTAAAACCATTGACATCTACTTGGCTACAACTATTTTCCCTACAAGGTAAAAATGGTATCATGTGGAACACTTCTGGCACATTTATTGTGTTGAGGTACACATTACAGCTACATATAATGAGGTTGGAAAAGGACCTCCGGCTTATTAAGCAGGAGTGTGTCAGTGTTGTCCATGACATCACTGAGTTTTAGACTGAAGCACATCCTGAGTAAAGGAAATGCTCTAATTACAAGAACAATTTATTTAACTACAAATACTCACTGGAGAAACACAATGGATTTTTAAGAATAGACATAAATAACTAAAGCCAAGTCTATTTATCTTAAGCTGAGCGCTAGGGTTGACTTATTATTATTTTTGTAATTATATACCTGTATTCTAGTTTTATTATTGTTTTTGGTTTTTTTTTATGTTATCCCACTTTCCTCGTCACATTTGCTCTGTAAAGCTTAAGAATTAAATGTGGATCTCAAAGCCTATAATGATGTTTAAAGAGCTTCTTGAATGATCCAACCTGTTTCTCTGTTACACTTTCCATGCGCTGCTGAAGGCCTCCCACCTCAATGTGACTGCTAATCTGCTAATAGCCTAAAACACAATGATGTGAAAAACAACTGCTGGAAATAGCATGACTGAGACAAACTGGATATGCATTTTTAGTTCTCTTATCATTTCTAACAAAGCGCGAAGGACACATAAACAATATGTGTGAACTGACGTGTTGGCGTCGACTAAAGAACACCATGTTTTGTTTTTAGATGTATTGTCTAACAAATAATAATAAAAGCATTATTATCTGCAATGCCTGCAAACAAATTAAGGCAACAGTTTGCATCAGCACTTTTTTTCCATAACATATTATATGCAACATGATAGTGTGAATTTTGCATGGCTGTTAGAGCTCTATGTATTGGTTTACAAAACTGAAGCCAAGTCGAAAGGCTGATGGCTGCGGACCTGTTAGCTACTGTATGTAAACAGACTGGTTTTAGACAGCTTGGACCGACTCGTGTACACAAGCAAACACAGCAGAGGAGAAACACTGAATAATCCCTGCGTGTGCTCACCATCATGTTGTTGTGTTAACTGCAACACTCACACGAACAACTATTGGACATACAAGTACATTTAAGAACACTTTGAGATGGTATACTCCTCTACAAATATAATAAATCCTGTTGAGAAAGGGGAGTAAGCCTTCTCCTCCCGCCCACTTGTTATATTTGCTCTGTTTTGGGTTTTTGTTTCGTCTACTTAAAAAACACAAAACCTTGGATTAGCATCACTCTTTTGTCCACATTTGGGATGTGGGTATTAAAGTGTCCTGTAAGGGAGGGTTGTATGCAACTGCTTCTCCAAATAAACAAATATTGTAAAAAAAAAAATTAGGTAAAATAAAAATAATAATATGATAAACACAACTGTAATCAGTGAGCACATGGGAGAAATATTTACATGGAATTGTGAGTTTACATTAACTACTTTTTCAAAGTGAAATTGTACTTTTTAAGTATATTTTGGAAGTATATAAAGCGCAAAAAGTATCTTCCAGAGACTAAAAAAGTAAAAGTTTTGGCTTTTCTACATTACATAATTATCCTGATTATTTTTTAGGTTTTTTTTTTATCCTACGTCCTTTGCAGTGGACATGTCCTGCGTTAAGTAAAGCTGTGAAACTCCCTATAAAAGGAGGAGACTATAGTATATTTTTTGTTTTCTTTTCCTGTGCTTCGCTTTTCTTTGACAGTAATGTTGATGCACATGTGTACTGGGTCTACTTTTTTAGGGGTCTAATAACAGGTAGTGGTTCTGCAGGAGGGCTGGGAGTGTGTGTATTTATGTGTATGTGTAGGTGTATATATGTCCAATAGTTCATATGAAGGAACTATTGGACATACAGGCACATTTATGAATACTTTTAGATGGTATATTCCTCTAAAAATATGATAAATCCTGTTGAAGAAGTGGAGTAAGCTTTCTCTTCCCGCCCACTTGTTATATTTGTTCTGTTTTTGTTTTTTCTACT
>JAPTGZ010000018.1:38389634-38399878 GCA_029814645.1 Fowleria isostigma
TGATCTGGACTGTACTGCTTGCCTTTGTCTACTCTCTTCAATAAATCTTCCATAATCAACTCTCTGACCGGAGTGACCTCTTCAGTGAACCAATACCTGACTGGAACTAGCATTACTGAGTGCCCACACTCTTTTTCAAATACATTGAATTCAACAGTGCATCACCTGGATATTTTTAAAAACAGTTTATTGTAAGTGTTTTTTTTCCAACTTCATAAATCAAATTCTGGCAATGCATTTAAAGATTAAATGCAATTTTTTTCCCCCCAGACTGAGCATTAACATCAAACTTGTAAAGAACAGAATTTGTATAAAACATTATTTAAAAAGTAATACTAATAGTAAAATAAATAACAAAAATAAAAGTCAGAGGTCTAATTAGGAATATATACATTCAAATTTTCATATACAACCAAGCCTTGTTTGGTTCTTACATATTTCAGTGTTTATTGTTATCTCCATCTCCATCTGTGGATAAATTGTTTAGCAAAACAAAAGTTTAGCAAAGACTTTGGCAAGTCTGCTTGTTTTTTTGTACGTGCGCACATTCATGTATGTCTGTGTATGTCTGTGTACACATGTATGAGATGTATATGACAGTATTGACTAATGTACATGTGTATGAAATTGCCGCTGTACATAGAGTGCATGAGCTCAACATGAAATAAAATAAACATTTCAATTCCTATACATAATTTCCTATTTTTTGTTTTCCATTATAACTCCATATTTAATGTCTTTATATTCCAACTTGGACAATTGAGTGTTCTTTTCAGAGACCCAATCTTGAAATGCAAATGTTGAAATGCAAAAAAACAAATGTTCTAAAAGACTAAAGATTCACAAAAACTACATTAATTTTCTGTATATTGAATCTTTTTCTCAGCAACTCATTACATGGATGAATATCATTCAGGTTTTAAATGTGTTTCTTTTGCTTTTGGTGGTATGGGTAGAGTCAGCTATTTGGTTCTAATTCTGACTACTTTTTCTTTGGGATAATCTTTTAATAAATATTTCCTTTTTAATGATAAAGGGAAAAGCTTGTTGTGAGGGCACCACTGTTGTCAGGTCGTATGGCTGCTTTGTTTTTGCTTCGCGTCGTTCGCCTGTAGTTTGTCCCTTACGGCTGACCGTAGCAGTGATGTGGCGATGTAGGTAATCTTCCACGTCACTAGGAAGTGAAGGAGCTGAGCGGACAGACAGCTCGTCAAAGGGAGCCTTTGCGGATTTCACAGATGTAAAGTCTAAAACTGAATATCGAAGATCGCTCCAGACCATAATAGTCGTGCACGTATGTAGAATATGAAACTCACTTGTGGTTTTTGTGACCCTCTGGACTAATGTTTGTGTCCTGGTCCGTGTTCGATAGCTAGCTAACGTTACTGTCCTCCATTTCATTGCTGGCCTGTGCTAAGCTGGTGTTAGCTAACGTTTGTTATTTAGCTGACAATTTCAGATCTTATCTCGTCTTAATCATCTGTATAGTCAACAATGAAGTGATGTTTGATTTTAATGTACGTCCATCTGTACACATTTGGCCGACAGCAACACCGCTTCAGCTGTAGCTCCAGAGGTCTGCGGATCCGTAACACTGCGGGTCACAGTTCATGATAATGTTAACATTGTACACCTGGCGGATTTGACTTTAATTATGAGAAGGCTTTATCATAGTTTGGGATTTCATCAGACAATAGTCACAATCAGCAGTAAACGGACGGATCCTTTGGCTATCAAAATCCGGCCATGGGGTACTTGGTTATACTTATTTCAAGAAAACTCAGTAGTACTTGCTTTCCTCTTTAGCTAGACTTTTGGGTTTGTTTGACAGATATTTACCAAATAAGATCATTCGACTTTTATTTAATAGAAAGATACATTATATGGAACATTTTGAATAACCAATATGTGATATGTGATACTAACAGCTGTCTACACGTTTGGTTTCTGAATAAACTACAAATCACTTAATTGTCTGATATATCACAGCACAACAAACAGTGTGACTATGGAACTATTTGTAGGGATATATTTCATTTATTTTATTTTATTTACTTGCATACATTCAGTGCTTGCAACTCTTGAGATGGTTTCATTTGTTGACATCCATAGACGGACTTGTCTTTATCACTATTAGATTTAGAGTTATCTACCCAGGCTCTAAATGACCTTTGACATATGGAGGGGTACTTGGGCAATGGAATAAGAGGACAGTAGTAGTAGATCACTACTTATTGACAGATTAAGCACAACATCTGAAATGCCTCTGGAGGGACTTTCACAAGATAAATAGCTAAACTGTACAATTTTTGCTTGTATGAGGAGTTTCTGCAATTCTTTCCTAGTCTAACTACTTTTGTTTCTCTCCTGTGCAACTTTTTGTTCTTTGCTGTGTACTCAATCAATTGTGTTTCTGTCTTCCATAGATTTTTTTTTCCCAGTCATCATCACTCATTGGCATTCTTGAAGACGGACACAAGCCCAGCAGCAAAATGACAGCTGCAGAAAACGTTTGTTACACACTGATCAATGTTCCCTCTGACTCAGAGCCCCCCTCTGAAGTCAGCCTTAAAACCGATCTAGGTAAGTATTCTGCACTTCATAGTTTTAGATTTGTTTTCCCAAATGCTGAAGTTGTGAAAAAAAATATTAGACCATCAAAAGCAATAGTTATGCAATCAGATATTAACTCCTGTGTGTATCATATGATAAAACAGACAGAAAAGAAAACATGGAATGTCTAAAAGCACTATTTTTGTCAGTACAATGCCATAGATATTGATGTAAGAACTTACGGGATTTTGGTTATTGAAAATGGATAGATATCAGCTCTTAAGCTTTTATGAGCTATTTTTGTTGTTATCATTATATTTGTCCAAACAAATGTACCTTTAGTCATATCAGGCAGTAAAATGAACAAGCAATTGAAGAAAACATAGGATGGTCTAATATTTTTTTCTGCAACTGTATTTAAATTATTACCTACAATAGAGGATACTGGCCAACTGCTGCCTTCAGTGTCTAATCAAGAGTAATCAAGAGAAGCCCTAGCCAACTATGAGCTGTACAACTAAGTAACTATTTTACTCTAATTTTAGGTTAAACTTCTTCAATTAAAGATGTCTGAGATTCAAATTATTAATCACATATATAATCATAATGACCTTTCTGCAGAAAAAGGGGAAATCAAAGCAAAGACTGAAGCCTTGAAAAAGGTGATCATCATGATTCTGAATGGTGAGAAGCTGCCAGGACTCTTAATGACCATAATCCGCTTCGTCCTGCCACTTCAAGACCACACAATCAAAAAGCTGCTACTTGTTTTCTGGGAGATTGTCCCCAAAACAACTCCAGATGGCAAGCTGCTTCAGGAGATGATTCTGGTCTGTGATGCCTACAGAAAGGTGAGCTGACAAACTGACTGTACTGTTTAGTTGTCATGACAATTTTTTTTTTTTTTCCACAATTATTATTCACAGCAGGAAACGGCAGCGATGAAGTGTTTTAATGTCAATGCCAAAAGATGAGTCAAAGTCACATAAATGGTGCATGAAGGATGTTGGTGAAACTTTAATTCCAATGTTTACAGGACCTGCAGCACCCCAATGAGTTCATCCGTGGATCCACTCTGCGTTTCCTGTGTAAGCTGAAGGAGTCTGAGTTGTTGGAGCCTCTGATGCCAGCAATCCGTGCCTGTCTGGAGCACCGACACAGCTACGTACGCCGTAATGCAGTTCTGGCCATTTACACCATCTACAGGTACTATTACTGTTATAATAGTAATATTACATGAATTGTAAACATTTTCAGGTTTATGTCTGTGTATCACTCATCTGATAATATTTATTTGGTTTAGGAACTTTGAACATCTCATCCCAGACGCTCCAGAGCTGATCCATGATTTTCTTGTCAATGAGAAAGATGCCAGCTGTAAGAGAAATGCATTCATGATGCTTATTCATGCTGACCAGGTGTGTAGCTGTAATCGAATTCTCTTGGTGCCGTGTTTTTTGCCATATGTTACTCCATCTGTGTCTATACCCTTGCTTACATCATGTCTTTAAAATCTTACAGGATCGGGCCTTGGATTACCTCAGCACATGTATTGACCAAGTTCATACTTTTGGTGACATTCTCCAGCTTGTCATTGTGGAACTCATTTACAAAGTAAGTAAAGTGCTTTTAATCTTAATGAAACATGTGAAGGACTTGAAATATTCACAAATTCACAGCCAAAATATTTGATTGAGTTTACGTAACATCTTGCTGATTTCTCCATTTGCTAGGTTTGTCATGCCAACCCATCAGAGCGTGCCAGATTTATCCGTTGCATCTACAACCTGTTGCAGTCCTCCAGTCCAGCTGTTAAGTACGAGGCTGCTGGTACCCTTGTAACCCTCTCCAGTGCTCCCACAGCCATCAAGGTACAACACGCTCATGCAAAAAAAATATGAGTGTGCAAGCATACATTTGGGTGCTGTTTAATTTCACTGGACACTCAAATTATTCACTCCGTAATGACTTGTTTTTGTTTGACTCAGTAGACCTGGCCTCTGCAGTAATGTATCTTATGCGTTGTGTTTGTTGGACTTCAGGCTGCTGCCCAGTGCTACATTGATTTGATCATCAAGGAGAGCGACAACAATGTGAAGTTGATTGTTCTTGATCGTCTGATTGAACTGAAGGAGCATCCCACTCATGAGCGTGTTCTTCAGGTACTTAAACTGTGTTTGTTGTCAGTTTTATTACAGATGATTAGTCTTTTTTTATATTTTGCTGTCGGACTTTTTGTTTGACATTACTAGTAGGAAGGTATATACAGTCACAGAAAAAAAAATGTTAGACCACCAATCAAAAACAATGATTATACAATCAAGTACGAACTCCTGTGTGTATCACGTGACTAAAACAGACACAAAAGAAAGCATGGAATGTCTAAAAGCACTGTTTTAGTCAGTACAATGTCATAGCTATTGATGTAAGAACTTCTGTAATTTTGGTTATTATCAAGAAAACCATGGAAAATGGATAGATATCAGCTCTGAAATTAAACTTTTATGAGCTGTTTTCATTATCATCATTATATTTGTCCAAAAAAATTTACCTTTACTTGTACCAGGCATTAAAATGAACAAGAAATTGAAGAAAACAAGGGTGGTCAAATATTTTTTCCGCAACTGTAATATGAAGTGTTAATGTGAATTTATTTTTATGCAGAAAACAGTTCAAAGGGTAATGCAGCACTTATATTAAATGTCTTTTGGTTCCTTTCTAGGATCTTGTGATGGATATCCTGCGTGTTCTCAGCACTCCAGACCTGGAAGTGAGAAAGAAGACCTTACAGTTGGCACTGGACCTTGTCTCATCACGCAATGTAGAAGAGGTGTGTTGCATTTATAATTAATCTGCAAGTGTTACTTAGTGACCCTGCATGGGTATAGGGACATGGGGAATTCAAATGTAAGCATAAAGTACATTCACATCTGTCTGTTTTCCAGTTGGTGATTGTTTTGAAGAAAGAGGTGATTAAGACCAATAATGTAACGGAACATGAAGACACCGATAAGTACCGGCAGCTCTTGGTGCGCACACTCCATTCTTGTAGTGTGCGCTTCCCTGACATGGCGGCTAATGTTATTCCTGTGGTGAGTTGCTTAATTATGGAAACTGGTCGTAATATTTCAGACCATGTTTCACACAGACTTAAATTGTCGAATGTATTGTTGAATCAGCAAATATTGAGACTTGTGTGTGTGTGGTCTGATTTCCAGTTGATGGAATTCCTAAGTGACACTAATGAGGCAGCTGCTGCTGATGTGCTGGAGTTTGTGCGGGAGGCCATTCAGAGATTTGACAACTTGAGACCCCTCATCATTGAGAAGATGCTGGAAGTTTTTCACGCGATCAAAACTGTCAAGTAAGCCTTAATAAACACAATGGCAGGTTTCACATTTTATTTTGAATAATTCATTAATTTGTCTGTTTTAAATAATGTCAGTACTGTACATGTAAGTTTTACACAGAGCCAAGCAAATTCTCAATTTATTCACTTTCTTTGTTTCAATGAGTAAATGTGTTTAGTTTAAGAAATTCTTGCTTGAGATACAGAAACACATTACAATGCATGCCAATAGATGGCATGCATTGTAATGTGAAAACATAACTCAGCGCACTTGAAAACCCTCGGCCTCGAGTGCAGCTCGAGTATGTGCAGAGTAGGGGTGTAACAGTACAGAAAAATGTTGGTTCAGTATGTTTTCAGTGCAGGGGTCTTCGGTTCCATACATATTCAATACATTTTTGTTACAGAGAAGGACACCAATAGTGGTGGTGGTGGTGTTGGGGGGAGGGGGGACATTTGTACAAATATAGTTCATTCATTTTTGCATTAACAGGCACCCCACATTTGATGAATTTATATATTTTAGATATTTAGATATAATATTTTATATATTTTCATCTACGGTAAACACTGTAATTTACGGAGTGTTCTTGAACACCTCACGGTATTTTCTGTGTTGAACAAACGGACAGCAAAGTGCAGCAGGCACAGACAGGAGGAGAGGATGTTGATTTTTGACAACTTGAGTGAAAAAATAAGAAAATTTTTCCAACAACGGACCCAGTGGACTCTTCTGTGCCAGAAAGCTGCAACATATGGGAAACAAAAAGTGAAACCAAATATGCTTCGAACGTCTGAGTGAGCGAGTTTAAATTAAACAGTGGTCCGTACCAGTTCTAAGTCAGCTGATAAACACCAGCATCAAACTGAATTTATGTAGAGTAAACTCTACGCAGCAGCTCTGCCTCTCCAGTGTTAGTGTACTTCACATAAACTACATGTATTTGTTCGTTACACCTCTGTATTGTATCGAAGGCCCCAAACCCAAACAGTTTGAGTGCATCGTTACACCCCGACCGTCGAGTGTACACGGTCGACTCCAGCTGACTGCAGTGGACTGCCCCTGGTGGCCTGATTTATCACTGCATGCCAAAGTTTTTGGACATGAACAGACGGATGGACGGACAGACGACGGACTAATGACAATACCCTGGCATGCCGTAGGCATGGCTGAGGGTAAAAATAAGAACAAAGGCAGATAGAATGTTGCAGTACTTTGAGCTGTTTCTTCACATTAATACTGGATATTCAGTGTAACGTAGACGTCAATAATTATTTTTAAAATGTGTAACAGCTAATGCCAGGTTCAAGGTTCAAGATTATTTATATTTGTGGGGAGATTTGTTGTGCAGAAAGAGTACTTGCATTTAGCATTATATAACAAAACACACATTGAATTTGATAAGCTAGTATTTGATTGATGTCAAGATAAAAGACAAAAAAAGTGCTTAGTGTTCCACCACTTATCAATGTGGCAGCATGGATAAGTAAAAAGATAAATAACATCAAGATAAATAAAAAAAGGCCTAATAAAACACAATAAAAACCTTAAGGAAATAAAAACAGTCTCTGGGATAAAAACCAGGATAAGAATATAAAATTTTAAAAATTAATAAATAAATAAAGCTAAGAAATAGAATAAATGAATAAATAAATGCACCTTGGGATTAAAAACCTCTGTCCAGATGAAAGAAGCTGAAATTTACCCTGTATAGGATGGGAGTCATTATTTAGAATTGATGAAGCCATCCTCTGTACCTGTTTAGAGTACAGGGAGGCAGGACAAGACTGCAACTGGACCATCTTACTGTTTGGTTGAGTGAGTTTTGTAAGAGAGGTCTGACTGAACCATTCCACCAAGCAAACAGATAAAACGGACCCAATAAACAGCTGTAAAGCAGTACTTGAGGTGCCAGCTGAACGTGGTCATTGTTATTCCTATTATATGAAGACGATTGTAACCCTCGTTAATATCGACATGTTGCAGGATCTACAGAGGAGCACTGTGGATCTTAGGAGAATACTGCAGCACCAAAGAAGACATCCAGAGTGTGATGACAGAAATCCGCAGGTCCTTGGGAGAGGTGGGTTTATCCATTACTGTCAGAATCCAATGTAACATGAACTGCTTTGACAGTCAAAGCCGTAACAGTTGTCACGACGAGCTGACACCTGTCTCCGACTTGAATGTACAGATCCCAATTGTCGAGAACGAGATCAAGAAGGAGACCGGAGAGGTGAAGGCAGAGGATGAAGTGAGCGCAGCCCCAGCCCAGAAGTTGGTGACAGAGATGGGCACGTATGTGACACAGAGCGCCCTCAGCTCCTCCAGGCCTTCCAAGAAAGAAGAGGATCGGTAAAGGACCATTCCATTATTCTATTATTTCATCATCTTCCTAAATTAACTGCCTAAGTCGGTTTTCGAGAAAAATTACTCTTTTTGCCTAACTCATCGAGTACTCACCCCCTGGTTGTGTGTGTGTGTGTTTTCTGAAAAATCTTTAAAAAATCACTCAGGCAATTATTTTAGGACGGTGATGACTTGCTCCCAATGCTCCAGGGTTTTTTGGGGGTTTTTTTTGGATATTGCTTGGCCTTCCACCAGTTTAATTCATCGCTCTTTTTTTTTTTTTTTAGGCCTCCACTCAGAGGATTCCTAATGGATGGAGATTTCTATGTAGCAGCTTCCTTGGCCACCACACTGACCAAGCTGGCCTTGCGCTATGTGGCTATTGTTCAAGACAAAAAGAAGCAAAATGTAAGTTTCCCACATAATTAGGGCTGCATGACATTGACTAAAAATTATATTGTGATTTTTTTTTTTTTTTCTTAAACCCTGCGATATACCATACTTGAAAAAGTTTCTGAACACCCTTAAAATTTTACGCAATCTCAAATATTAGCATGACATATTTGTGGAAAAATCTTTTTTGTCTTTCAAAATGTGGCTGTATCAGACAAACGCAAAAAATACCAGGGATTTTTTTTTGTGTTTGCATGTTTATTACAAGAAAAATATGAAAACAAAATCCTTAACTGTTTCAACATTTCATGCCCCGGGTGTGCATTTCTTTATTTCAAATATAATATATAAAAAAAACAAACAAACAACAAAACATTTAAACAACAAGAAAACCTTTGAAAAGGAGCAGGATGAAGTTTAACTTATATACTCCCACCTCTTACCCCATCCTTCTACCTACCCTAAATTTCCTTGTCAGATCCCATAAGTAATTCAAAAAATCCTACACATAAAAGATTAAAATCTAAGCACAAAACATGAAAATGCTTTTCACATTAGTAAATAATGTCAAGGAAAAAAGTAAAAACTAAGAGGAAAAACAAGACTGAAAGAGAAAAACATGGTTTAAGATTGATTTATCATGCAATTTCTTACAGTTGTATAGGCTGTCCAGAAACTTTTTTTCACTACTGTATATTGCCATATGAAAAATACTCTGGAAGATATAATAGTCATGTGGTGCTGACTTAAATGGTCAAAAAAATTTGTTGTGTTACCTTTTGTTGTAGCAACAGGTGCAAGGCACTGTCGACACAGAACACGTCTCAGTGTCATCCTTCTTGTAGCCGAAATAATTCCAGATAACTGACGTTACTTTTTTGGCACCAACTCTTCATTTTCGGTGATTTTGATTAGTGGATTGCTGTGCACAGGGTGTGTCAGGTACCCTTGAAATTGGATGCCTCACACATTGCAGGACCTGCAATGTGACTATTACAAGCATATACATCGCGATGACAATGCTCAAATGATATATTTTGTACAACTCTACACTAGGGTTGCACAATATATCACAAAAATATCAATATTGTGATAACAGTGTCCAATATTGATATCGGAAAGATGTGCAACAATTAATTTTCTTTTTTTTCCATTAACTTTGTGTTTTCCACACCATGGGGTACCAGAGTGGTTTTCTCTACCACTCTCACATGATAGTTTTCTTGTAGAAAAACTGAAGTAGTGCTACTGCTGCTGGTAGAATGTAAGTTTACATGTTATTAATGTTGAAAAGATGTGGATATTTTCAAAGCACAACTTTGGCCAATGCCTGAACACTTGTATTTAAAGATTTCACTTTTATATGCAGTATTTTCTAAACCAGGCAAGGAATGGAATATAGTTTAGTTAAAGCTTTTACATGATGGTACTCTGGCTCTTTAGTTATTATAAAATACGTCCATGTCATTTACACATTGTTATATGTGAATAAAATGACCAAATATATTTGACTGTGTTTGTAAAGTGTAACATTTATTTAGGACCAGTTACATGAAAATCAGAAGATTCATCAATGTTCGTCTTAGAGGTGTGGGTGCA
>JAPTGZ010000018.1:38399978-38413307 GCA_029814645.1 Fowleria isostigma
CGCACACAGGATGACGTAATGACGCACCATATAACCGGCAGATACATATATATATATTTTTTTCCTCTGGGTTACAAAAGGTCTATGGTAGCGGCATCACCAGCTTCTATCACAGAATTGTGTCATTGATGGTAGTAGTACAGTATTTAGTCTTAAATTATAAATAATTGAGTCAGCATACAAACGAGGAAAATTTGTTTTCTTACTCGATGAAATTGGTATATTTTTAGGTGAATGAGAATTATTATCACAATGCTGTACATGCATATCGCAAGTTTTGCCAATATCGTGCAGCCCTACTCTACACATTATACAGTGCATATAATGTTTGTTTTGGGGTTTTTTTTTGGAAGCATATTAACCAAAGGCCTGTCCATCTGATCTGTGCTTCCTCCCTCAGTCCTTCGTTGCAGAAGCTATGCTGATCATGGTCACTGTTCTGCACCTGGGCAAGTCCTCTCTGCCTAAAAAGCCAATTACAGACGATGATGTGGACCGCATCTCACTGTGCCTGAAGGTCCTGTCAGAGTGCTCACCGCTGATGAATGACATTTTCAACAAGGAGTGTCGCAAATCCCTGTCACATATGCTCACTGTCAGACTGGAGGAAGAGAAGCTGTCACAAAAGGTAATAACGTCGCCTCGGATGACTGAACCCGATACTTAACCTCCTGACAGCTGAGAAGAGCTCAAGTATTATCACAGGAAGGCAGGAAGTAAACAAATATCTGGCGTTTACTGAGTATTTTACACTGATACACCTGTGTGTCAGTGGATCTGCTTCATTTGAATGTGTGAATACTGATTATAGCTGTTATTTATATTGATTCTCACCTTTTCTAATAAGCCAACAGACAGGCATGTAGTCATTGTGACCTTTTGTACTGGATTAATATCATATAATTGACTTGTTTACATTGACTTGATATTTTTTGTTAATCACAGAGAGGGTTTTGCATTCAGACTATTCCCTGTCATAGTTTTGGTGTGTTACTTTGCGTTATTTCTGTAACAGGCCCGATTATTCCGCTAAAATCATTATCCGTGCTTACTTTTCTTACCACAGAAAGAGTCTGAGAAACGTAACGTGACAGTGCAGGCGGACGACCCCATCTCCTTCATGCAGCTGACAGCCAAAAACGAGATGACTTCTAAGGAGGACCAGTTCCAGCTCAGTCTGCTGGCTGCTATGGGGAACACTCAGAGGAAGGAAGCTGCCGATCCACTGGCTTCAAAACTCAACAAGGTACATCAGCTCTGCAGACTGGAATACATTAGAACTACAGGGTTGTGCTGCAGAGACTTATATGAGTTCCTTATCTTTTTCTAACCTTAGTCATTGCTGCAGTCATAACAAATATTTTAGATATGCTGTTTTGGATTCCGCTGCTAGGAAAAAGGGTTTATTTAGTCTTATTTAGTGTTGAGCTCTGAATGTAATCATTTTGGAAACAAAAATGCACACATGCCGGGAAAAGAAAATGAGTTTTGCCTGGTTGTGATTAGCTTTCTCATATCTCACCATGACTAAATATTTAGTTTGACATTTTATAGTGTATCATTACTCTGTACCACAAGTGTCAAACATGCGGCCTATGGGCCAAAAGCGGCCCACCACAGGGTCCAATCCGGCCTATGAGATGAATTTGTGAAATAGAAAAATTACACTGAAGAGATTAAAATCAGTTTAGTTCAGGTTCCACATGCAGTTGCAGAAAAAAATGATTAGACCCCCTTATGTATTCTTCAGTTTCTTGTACATTTTAATGCCTGGTACAACTAAAGCTGCATTTGTTTGGACAAATATAATAACAACAACAATAACTCATAAGAGTTTAATTTAAGAGCTGATATCTATCCATTTTCCATGGTTTTCTTGATAATAACCAAATTCACTTAAGTTCTTACATAAATATCTATGGCATTGTACTGACAGAAACAGTGCTTTTAGACATTCTGTGTTTTCTGTCTGCTTTAGTCACATGATACACACAGGAGTTAGTACTCGGTTGTATGACCATTGTTTATGATGGTCTAATCATTTTTTCCGTGACTTTACATACCAGGATGATCTCAGGTGGGTCAGATCAGTAAAATATTATCATAATAACCTATGAATAATGACAACTCCAAGTTTGTCCTCTTTGTTTTAGTGCAAAAAAATAAAATTGCATAAAAATGCTTGCATTTACAAACTATCCTTTCACAAATAATGTGAATAAATTGAAACAAATGTGAACAACCTGAAATGACTTGAAAAAAAAAAGTGCAGTTGTAACAGTATTCTGCCTGTTACTGAATGTTTTGTGAATTTGTAGATCCACTGTAATCTGTAAGTTGTAGTGAACATGTGTAAATGATAAACTTAGGCAGAATATTATTAAAATTATAATTATTTTTCTTAAGATATATTAGGTTGTTCATGTCATTCACATTTTTTAAGGAAGCTTTGTAGACGTAAATATTGTTATAATGTAGGAAAAAAAGTCACAGGGAGCTCTACTGGTATTCAACCAAAGGTGCTCCTGGACAGGGCATGAATCCAAGGAAAAGAGAAATCAGGCCACTCCCTTGGTTGGAAAAATTAAAAAAAAAAAAAAAATCTGTTTTTTCTGTGTAACACCCTGAAGAAGGCGCATGCCGATATGCATAGGTGTTGTTTTTTCCCCGGCCCCATTCAAATAAAGGCTTTTTAATTTTTCCAACCAAGTGAGTGCCCTGTTTTCTCTTTTCACTGTTATAATGTAATTGTACTTTTTTCGCAGTTATTATTTTAATGGTTCGGCCCACTTCAGATCATACTGGGCTGAATGTGGACCCTGAACTAGCATGAGTTTGACACCCCTGCTCTATAGTATACTACTACAGTTTATAACTAAACATGTTTTTTTCATTGTAGGTGACACAGCTAACAGGTTTCTCAGACCCAGTGTACGCAGAAGCCTATGTTCATGTCAACCAGTATGACATCGTATTGGATGTACTGGTGGTGAACCAAACCAGTGACACTCTCCAAAACTGCACCCTTGAGCTGGCAACTTTAGGTGAGTGTTGTTTTGTTGTCTTTAGGCTGTTCATATCAGAGTTGTATTTCACTGTGATGTCTCATTTTAACTCCCACTTTTTTTTTTATACAGGTGACCTCAAGTTAGTTGAGAAACCTTCTCCTCTAACTCTGGCCCCTCATGATTTTGCAAACATTAAGGCTAACGTTAAGGTGGCGTCTACAGAGAATGGCATCATTTTTGGAAACATCGGTGAGGTTTAAACTCGATCACTTTGCTCCAATATTGCAAATCAAGTAGAAGTGTCCTTTGTCGGTGCAGGAGACGTCCTTGTGCTGATTGTTACTTGTTTTTTCTCCAGTCTACGATGTGTCGGGAGCTGCAAGTGACAGGAACTGCGTCGTCCTCAGTGACATTCACATCGACATCATGGACTACATCCAACCCGCCTCCTGCACAGACGCCGAGTTCAGACAGATGTGGGCAGAGTTTGAGTGGGAAAACAAGGTATGTTTGTCAGATTTTTTAGGTTTGCCATTTCCTGTACATGTCTTATTTTATCAACAAAAATATGCTGGGTGATTAAATTGGAAAGCACACATTTTTCATATTAAAGCAATATTAGATTAGCAATTCTTTTTTGTCCACACTCATTCTTACTAACTTCATCAGAAAAAAAGAATTGCTAATTTAATATAAGAAAACAACAAAATGAACATTATCAACCTAATCAAAGCAATAGTTGGGATAGATTTAAGTGAAGAAAATATGTGATTTTTATTAAGTTATGAAAAAAACTCTATTGTTTTTTTGCAGGTGACTGTGAACACCAATATCACTGATCTGAACGAGTATCTCCAGCATATCCTCAAGTCCACCAACATGAAATGCCTGACTCCTGAGAAGGTTGGTATTAAAAACATGAGTCACAAGGACGTATCATTCTCATTAATGTGTACCGTCAGCGTGTGATGTTCTCCTGTGCGTTCATGCTGTAACTCTGTTTTTTTTACACCAGGCTCTCTCTGGCTTCTGCGGCTTCATGGCTGCCAACCTTTATGCTCGTTCTATCTTTGGGGAGGACGCCCTGGCTAATGTCAGCATTGAAAAGCCCATCCACCTGGGGCCCGATGCACCCGTCAACGGACACATACGCATTAGAGCTAAAAGTCAGGTGGGTCACAGCTGCTACACCACAAACCTTTATGCATCGATGAAGGCTCCGTTGAATTTATTTGGGCACGGTTTATCCGACCAGTGCATCTTTTGAAATCTAGCGGTGTGTAGTCCATTCACAATGACACTGAATATGTGGAATAAATCATATAAACACATGAAATATTCCCATACGCTATTGTACCAGTTCTTGTGTGATCTGCTGTTAATAATCCATCGTCCATCTGTCTGCAGGGGATGGCCTTGAGTCTCGGCGACAAGATCAACCTCTCCCAAAAAAAGACTAATGTCTGAAACATCTCTGACCCCTCTGACTTTGTAAAAGTCACCTGCTGTTCTTTCTATCTTCTATCTCGCAGCCTTTCGTCACAGCAAATTAAGAACTGCTTGGTCTGTTGCTTCTGTACTTTTTTTTTTTTTTTTTTTTACTTATGTCTGAAAACTACATCCTGTAACGACATCCCTGTCCTGTTTAATTTTCAATAAACATATGTATAAAAGAAACAAACTCTCTCCGTGCAGTGTTTTAAATGCCTTAATATTAATGTGGGCAATGACATGTTAACTCAACATAATTGCCCCATTTTCTGTTTGATGAAAATCTGGCTTCATCTGAGATACTGTAAAATAAGTAGATTTACATGCAGCATCAAATTGTTTTAATTTTAACTGCAAGCCTTATTAGGACATCTAACAAGATACCATTAAACTATGATTCCATTTATACCTCCTTTAACCCATAAAAACCCCGCCTGGTGACGCAAACTGCCTACAGATGTAAACTTTGATACCTGTTGATCCACTAATCCTATCAATCCATGTAAATAATTGTAAAATGCAGTTTTTCTTGTTTTCATGGTCATCAGGTATGATCCATTTGGATGTTCAGAGGCTCTGTAACCATGGAAACACATCATCTTCAACATTAATTCACCAGTTAAACCCATGGAGTTGGATCAATGACAGTGGGTAGACACATTGGGTTTACGTTCAGTTAGTGAGAGATTTTACTGAAAAATTCTCAAATTTTCTTCAGTTTTCACTTTCTGATACAATAACCCACAACTTAAATCTGAGCTTTTATGAACATCTTAAGTTAATTATAAAGACAGAAATATTTTGGAACTGCCACAGAAGTATCACTGGGTCTGGATTAAAAAAAATGTGAACATATTCTGTGTAATTGATCAAATGATTAAAAGATGAAGCTTTTGTGTGTCATGGGCCAGCTGAGAAAGTGTGTTGTTAAATCACTGAGTGGTTTAAGAAAGTTTGGTTTAAAAAAAAAAAAAAAAAAAAAGTAATCCAAATTGAGACCTATTTTGACAGATGTGTGCAAATGTGATGCCGTTGCCCTGGTAACGGCAGCATCTGATTGAAAGGTGATGGGCTCAGTTTACGTCAGTGTTTGTTCATATAATGTTAAAGGACAAATCTGATCCTGAGTATGTTACACAGAAGATAAACTCCAGCGTGTCCTGTAGATATAAAAGAATGAAACCAGTCAGTCATGAAAACAGTTGTGAAGTTAAATTTATTCATATTCAGCAGTCAGAATGAGTAGGACCTGTATGTGATGCTGAGGAATCTGCTCTTAATGCAGAAATATGTTTGTAGGAAAAAAACCAAAAACTACTGCTATTGTCACACTATTCTTAAGGAATACAGTCGCAGAAAAAAATATTAAAAATTTATATTTATTTGCAATTTTGTTAAGGGTTTGTTTGTAATTCACTTGTCTTCTTATAGAAACCCAGCTTTTCTTGTGGTAACTTACATAACTACTCATGAAATTAACAAAATATAAGATCCACCTTTTCATCACACGTAAAGAACAGAAACAAGGTGAGAAACATGTCACTTCAGTGTTAAAAGCAAAACTACTAGAGTTGTAGATATTTAAACCTTTGACTCATGATTTATATATCCTGACAAAGGAAAACACTGTACATGAAGATGATTGGTGGTGTATTGTCTGTTATATAGTCATGGAAAAAATTCTTAGATCATCAAAAGTCATCAAAAACAATGATTATACAATCAAGTAATAACTCCTGTGTGTATCATGTGACTAAAAACAGAAAAGAAAACATGGAATGATAGGTCAAATTGAATTCAGGAATTGCACGGGAATCTCCCGAGGCTACCTTATCTCCTTCTCACACAGCATATTTACTGTGCATGGTCACTGTTAGATAAACAAAGTAAAATAAAAACACAAAAAGTCTTCAAATGTAACCTTAAACAGCCACCTCTGACCAAAAGAATCAACCGATTTGAGCTACTTTGCAGCTTTTGAACAATTAACCCTATTAACCCATAAGGACCAAGGGTGACATCTGTGTCACTTCCCAAATAATTTTTCTCTCTCTACATTTAACCATCTTGAAGTGGTTTATCACCATTCATTGTAATCTTATCTTCTGTATTTTGTTTTCTTTTGTAAAAATCAGGTATTTTCCAACTTTTAATTTACTAATCATGTAGATGTTCATAAAAGTTGAGAGTAAAGTTGAGGATTATTTTCTCAAAAACAGAAAACTGAAGAAAAAGTGACTTTTCAGCAAAGTATATCATTAATTAAGCATAAACCCAGTGTGTCCATCTACTGTCATTCGTCCAATTCTATGAGTTTTACCGGTGAATCAATGTAGTAGAAGGTGACGGTGTTTCCATGGTAACTACAGAGCCCCTCAATGTCCAAATGGGTACATATCTGATGACCATGAAAAGATGAATAGCGATATTTTACAACAATTATTGACATGTGTTAGTGTATCAACCGGGATTAAACTATTTATATAAGTACACAATTTTGGTAGGTGGTGGATGTTTGGGTTTTTATGGGTTAAAAAAAAAAGGTTAAATATTGCGAAAATTTTATTTGGGAACTGACAAAAAGTAGTGTTGGGTCTTTATGGGTTAACCAGACCCATTTGGATGTTCAGAAGTTCCACAATGAACATGGAAACACAATCGTCTTCTGCAACGTCCATTCACCAGTAAAACCCATGGAGTCTGACAAAACAACAAAGGATGTAGATGCTTGTTTTTATTTTTAGTTAATGATGTCTTGTGGTGGAAAAAAATGATTAGATCAACAAAAGTCATCAAAAACAATGGTTATGCAATCAAGTACTAACTCCTGTATGTATCATGTGACTAAAACACACAGAAAAGAAAACATGGAATGTCCAAAAGCACTGTTTTGGTCAGTACAATGTCATAGATATTGATGTAAGAACTTATGTGATTTGGGTTATTATCAAAAAAAACCATGAAAAATGGATAGATATCAGCTCTTAAAATTAAACTACTATAAGCTATTTCTGTTGTTATCATTATATTTGTCCAAACAAATGTACCTTGAATTGTATCAGGCATTAAAATGAACAAGAAATTGAAGAAAACATAGGGTGGTCTAATCATTTTTTTCTGTAACTGTATGTTTATTTCCGTCTTCTATTAAAATGGGTTGTGACTTTATGACTGTGGGTCCTAAGGTGACAGGAGTTGAGATCCACTGTCCTTTGGGATTTATCTCAAACAGTTAAAGCCGCTCTATATGTGTGTGTATATGAATGATTCATGACTTTTTGAGTCTTTCGGAGATGCTGGTGTCACCTCCTGCTGTTTCCAGCACCACTGCTCCAGACTCTTATTGAAATCTCTCAGATACCACAGATGGGAAACGGATTTTTTCCAGATTGTAAATAACATAAAAGTCAATATAGTATCTTGGGTAAGGGCTTTTTCTCAGGGGTAAAATAGTTCTAAATCATATTTTAAAGCTACTCTCAAAGCCATCTGTGAGCTTTACAGTCAGTATGATAATGAGATAGAGATGGATTAGTACTGGCACATACTCACAGATTCCACTTGCCCTCCTGTATATAATTTATGAGTTAAAGGACATTTCTGGGAATATGCCAGATTAAAGGGTCATGAACCTAGTCATAAATTTACAGTATCTGTGAAATCTGTCTCTCCGGGGGGTGGGGGGGGGTAGATAAAGGCTGAGAGGTGGCTTTGAGGTCAGAGCTTCAGCTGTGAAAATAAACAGTTGGGCTGTCTAGTGGCACTGTCTGCGCTCGGCTACCGTGGACTGTGGACTATCTCTGTGGATTAGAACGCTGCAGGTAAGTCTCATAATGCAACGGCTGGAAATAGTCTCTTCAGCAAAGCACTGATGTTATGATTATACAGATATTAATCAGACTGTGTTTCTAAACAGAGAGCTGTGCAGTGTTCATGCAGCCTGTTATTCATATTTGTTTTTATACAGTTATTTTATAAGACTATCTACATTCTGCAGGAAAGCTGTCCATATAATATATACCCTGAACATCTGCACCACAAACCTGCTTGTATATGTTTTTATATCTGATGCTGAAATGTTGTAACCGAGTGTAATGCATATCAATAATATTAACCGCCTATTTTCTATTTTGATTATTTTATTTGTATTAATTGAGCAGAAGCTGTGTGTTATACCAGTGTTTCTCAAATGAGGGTACTTGGAGGAAGCCCAGGTTCATTTATTCATTAATGTCCAATTAACACATTTTTCTTATCAATGAAAGACGGCACTTTTCACTTTATATTTTGCACACAAAACATACTAAAAAAGATATGTTATTTTTTATATATTAAAGTTTAATATATGTTGCTTGTTTGCAAAGTTTTGAAAACATAGGCAGACACCTTTGGCACAGGGAAAATTTTTTCCTAATTTTTTATTTTAAAATACTCGGGGTACTTGGCTAAAAAAAGTATATTTTGGGCATTCTCCACTGTAAAAAGTTTGAGAACCACTGCACAGACTGAAGTTCTCCTTTTTGACACTAGATGGCGCCTGGAGTGTCAGAGTAAACTTGTGCTCTTGTTATTCAGTAAAAGTTAATGTTGGAGTATGGAATTGTCATAACCTGGCATTTAATTGGCACGTCTACATAATCTAGAACAAGCTCGTACAGGCTGAAGCTTATCACCGCAGATGAAAGGGCTTTAGTTTGTTGTTAGAGCTGGTTTCCAAGCTTCTGCAAACCAGTTTCAGTTTTTACTTTCACCTTATTATTATGACATGCGGTTACTTCCAAATAGGTTGGTTTATGTCGTAGTACAAACTTTATTGATCAGGTCAAATGTAATAATACTGAAAATAAAAGGGAGGTCACTATGATATATACAAAAACAAGAACATTTCCCCTGAGAATCAATACAATTCATCTGTATCTGTATATATAGGACAGTGGTGGATAAAGGATTTTGGACACCCTATGCATTTGTGCTATATATTCAATTAGAATCACTCTTCATCATTGAACTCTGTCAAGTGTTGTTCCATTCTCTAAATCCACACTCTCCTTCTGCACATGCTCTGTTTCATCGAGGTCAAAACTGAATGTTTCAGCAAATTAATGAAACACATCAAGGACATGTTAAAACTAAAGAATTTTTTTTTTTTTTTTATCAACAACAAACAAAATATAATAATTTACATCTGTGGTTGTCTGATACAGCCACACATTTTGAGACATAAATCTGCAAATATTTCATAATATTTGAGATTGTGTACATTTTTAAAAGTGTCAGAAAACTTTGTTCCACTACTGTATATGTCCCAGTATAGTGTAAAATATACTGTGCATATGGAGCCATTTTATTGACAAATACTCCAATTGTATATTCACTGAGAAAAGAACAATATTGTGGTCATGATTGGTGCAATAAATTGGGTTAAATGGGTTCTAATAAACTGGCCTTGTTTGTTGAGTCAGGTTAAAGACAAACATAACTTGCTGCCCTTTAAAAAAGGAGTAATTAATTACCTTATGACATTATTAATAGTTTATATTCCTTTCAGAGAAACATGTCAGATAAAAAAAGGGAACATATTTATAAAATGTCATATTAATATAATAGTGTGTTTGTGCTCATAGTCTTGGTGCTTTGGAAACATGTCTGACACTTTATAGACTAATCAGTTATTCAAGTAACTGGGAAAATAATGAATTGCTAAGGAAAGCAGCAGCCCCAACATCAAATGTTGACCTTTGTATCATATTATATTTATATTTGACATATATAGGAATAAAATAGACGAATGTGTCTGAGAACAAACTTATTTGAACTTCATGGGAAACAAGTGTATGCAGCAGAATGGATATTATAGTGTAAATGTATATCATCGTCTTCTTCAAATAGTAAAGATATGACTAGTCCTCAAATAGTGGAGAAACTGCAGTGTTTAAAGCAGGAAAAATACAAAAAACACAAACTGCAGAAATATTTAAGATTGAAATATAAGGAGAATCTTCAATTTTATAACTTATTCTATTTACAGATGTAACTATAGTTGTAAATGATATTAATACTGATGCAATATTACTATGCACTGTTGTACAGTTGCCAAAGTCATTTTTTGCCTAAATCATCAACACCTTCCATCCTCCAGTTTGTGTTAATTACTTGTTTTAATTTCATTTATTTTATTTGTAAATCCAGTAATACTTTTCCCCTGTTCTCTGTGGGTTTTTTTTTCTCTTTTCTTTCTTAATAGTGAGTGGAATGAGGGGATATTTATTAATTATGGTTCATTCATAGAAGCTGTTGTGGCTTAGACTAAAATTGTTCTTGTTCTCAGTGTAGATTGTTTAAGACAATTTACCGCAACCTTTCAACTTGATTACCTGTAAACACTATATATGTCAGATATTACTGTGTATGGACAAAAAAAATCTAATAAAACGAGTTAGAAAAAATTTTAAATTCTCAATTCTTGGTTAAGTCTTATGTGTTTCATGATAAATCTGACCCAAAAAAAAATACCTTTATTTTAGGAAGGTGATGATATGGCACAATGGCTTTAAATATAAACTGATGTCAAAAGTTGTCATTAAACTTATGAATGCATGAGAATAACATAATTTCATGTGTTTATGATGTGAATGAGGATAAAACTCCTGACTGTACAGTTTGTGAAGTTTGTGTGTGTGTGTGTGTGTGTGTGTGACACCTTCAGGGCCATATCTTGCTATAGGCAAACTGGGCAAATTCTTAGGGCCCCCAAGCCACCAGGGGGCCCCAAAGCTGCATGTTCAGCCTCATTTGAGAAAAATTCTAATGTCCTGTCTTTATCTGTATCTATCTCATGTGTTTATTCCATCCCTAATATACTTAAAAAATAGACATGGGATACAAATAAAATAAACTGCACTGATAAGCAGTGGCTGGTGTCTTTGTGGCATTATTAGGTCATATTTGTTGGACCACAGTGTCACACAGTGCGGATTTATTTACGGCGGCGTAAACTTTGAAATTGTTCACCATGAGGGAAGAGAATAAGGTGTGTAATTGCATAAAGACTTACACATTTGTGATATTTAGGCTATGAGTTGGGTTCTAGAGATTTGATGAAAAATTTGTGACAAAAGTCATGCACAACTTTAACCGATATGGAATACCAACATCAAATAATTACTGATTGTCCTAATCAAATAAAGGCACACTTTAGTTAAATTATGTGGGTTTATTACTGTGCATAGCCACACAGGTTTATCAGGAGCAAAAAGTAACAGACAAGAACAAAAACAATTAACTACACCTACAACATTTGCTGCTTTATAGTCCTGGTGTCACATGATCCTAAGTTGGCCAACCAGGAGGTGATGTCACTGTGTTGCCTCTGTGTCGCCATGCCACGTATAGTTACAATCTGGAAGAGGTGCACATCAAGGCTCTGCAGGCCAACGCGTTGCTGTCTGAAGTGACGGCGTAGGTAGTGATAAGTGATGTCCATGCGACTATAATTCCAGCTTTAGTAGATCATATAAAGCAGGGGTCTCAAACTCATTTCTTCCAGGGGCCACATTCAGCCCAACTGGATCTTCAGTGGGCCAGACCAGTAAGGTAATAGCATCATGACCTATGAATAATTACAACTTTTTCTCCTTATTTTGGTACAATAAAAAACATTGAATTATGAAAATATTAACATTTACAAACTATCCTTTTTCAAAAAACATGTGACTGACCTGAAAAAAACTAAAATTTTATGAGAAAAATAAGTGCCTTTTTAACAATATTATGCCTCAATTTATCATTTGTACATGTGCATTAAACACAATGCTACACAAACATTTAGTAACAGGTATAAAACTTGGAGTTTGGAACTAAAATAAGAACAAATTCTTATTCAATTTATCATCTTGGTAGTTCTTCAAGGTTCAATTGGACTACAAAGAGTTCAACACCCTGGGTTGTTAATATCTTCAGGGTAATTTTTGCACTTCACAAATTCATCCCATGAGCTGGATTAGATCCTCTGGCATCCCGGTTTTGGCCCATAGGCCACATGTTTGAAACTCCTGATCTACAGGGTTAGGAATCTCTTCATTGCAGTTTAACAAACTAGGGGCCCCCAAACAGAATCTTGCTCAGGGCCCCCACGAAGCTAGAAACAGCCCTGCATTTGTACATGTGCATTACACACAATGTTACGCAAACATTTAGTAACAGGTATAATATTGTTAAAAATTTGGAGTTTGGAACTAAAATAAGAACAAATTCTCATTCAATTTATGATTTGCACAGGTCATTGTTCTTTTTGGTAGTTTTTTGAGGTTTGACTGAAGTAGTTTTGCTCTTTTGAAACAAAACTAGTCCAGTTAAACATAGAAAAATGGAGTTGCGACTATTTAAGTAATTATTTTTTATCTGAATGTGTAGCCTGAACTAAAATGAGTTCAACACCTTTGATTGTTAATATCTTCAGTGTAATTTTTACACTTGAGAGTCCTAATCTAAAAGTTTAGGAATCTCTTCATTGAAGTTTGACAAACCAGGGGCCCCCCAAAACAACACCCCCATGAACCTAGAACCGGTGCTGGACACCTTCTCATCAGCTCGTCCTTCTGTCCTTATGGATCGCAGCTGGCATTGTTTTTTTTTGTTTTTTTTTCGTGCAGGCTGTTTCAGAGCAGGAATGTGACTGCAGGGGTGTGTGATATTAGTCTCAGGACAGAGCTGCAGGGTGGGTTGGGTTGTGGGCTGTATATGTGTGCGTATGGGGGGTAGAGGCGCTCACACACACACACACACACACACACACACACACACACACACACACACACACACACACACACAC
>JAPTGZ010000018.1:38439413-38458967 GCA_029814645.1 Fowleria isostigma
TAAGATCCTGTGCAGAACCCTCAGGCTCCCAGGCCTCTGGTAGAGGACCCGAGTCTGAAGGAGACACCAGCCAGATGGGGGCGAGAGGAAGATTTTTAATTTTTTTTTATTTATTTATTTTTTATATGTAATGCCCCAAAGTCAGACTTTTATTTTGACAGATACCTGTGAAAGGTGTGTGGTAGACTGGGCGTTGCCATGGTAACATCTAACACTGAGTGAAAGGTGACACGCTAAGTTGACATCAACATTTGTAGACAGCAGGTTAAAAATATGAATCTTAGTCTGGCACAAATAGATAAATATGTTGAAGATACAACCTCACTTCCAGGACGTTGACTGTGTGTACAGAAACAGAATGAAACCAGTGAAATAGATTCAATATATTAATCAAAAGATGTTTTTTAGGCTTTGTTTATTTTGTGTGAACACACAGTTGTGATGTTAATTGAATTCATATTCGGCAGGAAAAACAAACAGCACCTGCATGTGATGCTGAGAAATCTGCTCTGTATGCAAACATGAAAATATGGGTATATTTTGGAAAAATAAATGTGATCCACCTGAAAGTGGGTTACAACTTTATAACCAGGGGAAAATGTGTGTCCCATGATGAGACTAGTTCCAAGCCAATGGTTTAGGTAATGATTTATGTTTGACCTTTGTGTCCATCATTACAGTGTCAAGAGGTTAGCACATATCTGATTTGATCATGTGATCCCTAGTGTTATCTTTTTGTCCTCCACATAGCATTTCATTTATATATTGTCATGTTTAAGAAAACATAATGATGTCTTTAAGCTAAATATAATCTCTCTGTACTAATTATCAGTGTCAAAATTTAAATGACCGAAGGATTGTTGTAGTTTGTAATGAAACAGTGAGTTTTATTTCTTTGTTACTGATAGTCTTGGCAATACATCTGTTAAAAAAGTGTTGTAGTCAGCAGCTGAATTTGCTGAGACTTGGAAACATAATAACAGGAGTCAGATGAGGTAAGACACAGGAGCATTTAGCAGTAGCAGTCCTGGTGAGTTTTATCATAAATCAATAGGAATGTTGGCAAAAAATAGCCTATGTAATAATAAAGCAGAATTCATTTTCAACTTTACAGGGGACATGTCCTGTGTTTTCAGCGAAGTCGTACTATTATTAGATGGATGTGAGTGCATCAAGGATTTGTCTGGTAAGGCTGAGTTTCGTCGGATTGCCGACATTTAAGAAGAAGGTAATGATTAAAGGGACAGGCTATTGATCTGTTGCGCATTAGGAGGAAGAGAGCTTGTAGGAGTGATGTGCATGGGCTCATTTAATTCGGCATTAAGCCAAGGTACACCCAGTCTGCATTGTCTTTACTGTAAACATTTAAAGTTCACTGTGGATGATGAGCATGTAACATGAACATACAGCATTACAGCAGCTGCCACTTCAGAATGACCTGTGTGGAATATCGAATCACTGTGTTTTTGTCCATAAATCCTGTTTGTCAATTTGTACTGTCTTAAAGCTTTCCCAGCTTATCCAGAATAGTCCCCGGTGGCCCTTTAAGGCAGTGGACACATTGTGTGCTCTCTTTCTCTCCCTGTGTATTAGGTATTGAATAAGTGACCTTTCTGGTTTGTATGAGCTCATGGGAAAAGTGGGTGTTTCCACAGGAAGTTAATGCCTTTCCCTCCCCCTCTCTTTCTCCTGCTCTCCCTCTCCATGTAGCCTACAGTCTCTCTCCCCCTCAAACCTTTCATTCTGTCTGATTTTTTTTTCCACTATTTCTCACTTCAAGCACTCTTAAGTACTCAACCAAACAATACTCCTCACACAAATTCCTGCGTTTGTTGTGTGAAACCCTGTCAAACTCAAGAAGAAAGGCCACATCGAAAAAAGGACACACAGTGTAAAGATGTAAAGAACCTGGTCTTCACTTCCATCTGTTTAACATTAAACCCTTATAGTGACTATTTGATTACTGACAGCTGCACCCAGTCCTGCCCCAGAGGTTCAGCAAAGGTTAAACCTGCGAGTTTTAGGAACAGGAAGTCCACATTTATATTTCTGATTACTTTGGAAATGAAAGTTTGGATATGAACTCCAGTGTACTATCAAGTACTGTTAGATTGGAGAGGTGTTTTAGTAAATGTGTGCATGGATGAAGTAGAATGTGTGAAAACCTGTCTCATGCTTGAGTGTGAAATGGAAATTATTGAAAATAACTTAATTTGAAGGAGTCCTGTATGTCTGTCGCTAACATACCTCATCATCCCTATCAAAAATACAGCACAAGAAGGTCAACAACTTTCAACTTTCTCAGCAAAGAGTGCTCTCTCAAACACAGCCTGAGCACTATTTTAGAAGAGCTGTTCTTTAGGGGTTTGAGGTCACCTAGGTGTCTTCATGTTTTCTTTGTAAAAGTGTCACAAAATGTCGTGAGTTTTGCCAATTCTTTTACACCTTTGTTTCAGAAAGAACATAATTATCTGTTAATTATCATTATTATGAAAAATAAATGTTTAAATCAGTGTATTTTAGTAAAAAAAAAAAAAAATTACCTTGAAGTTTTTAGCATATTTATTATCAGGAAACAACTGTAAATGTTCATAATAAAATTTTTTGAGAATGCAAAAATAAACTTTCAACTATTTTAAATCTGCTCAAACATGCCTTTTGGTCTTGAACATTCACTATTCATTTTATGCCTTCATATTTTAAGTTATTACAGGCGTTTTTTTAGACTGTGTGGAAGTCTCTGACACATTTCCTTTCTACTTGAATTGAGTCCCACATTGCTACCGTACACATAAACACCCAATGCTACATTTGAGGCAATTCCCAAATAATTTTTGTCTTCATGTAACCATTTGTAAGTGATTTATCAACATTTATTATATTTTGTTTTGTATTTTGTTAATTTTCAGTGAAAATCAACTATTTTCCTGTATTTAATTTGCTGGTCATTAGATTTTCATAAAAGATTAAAGTTGAGGGTTATTATATCAGAAACAGAGAAAACTGGAGAATAAATTACTTTTTCATTAAAATCTATCATTAATGGAACATAAACCAAGTGTCTCCATCCACTGTCATTGATCCAACTCCACGGAATTTACTGGTGAACCAATGGTATAGAGGATGATGGTGTTTCCATGGTAACTAGAAGCCTCTGAACATCCAAATGGGTCATTTCTGATGACCAGGAAGAGATGACAAACTGCATTTTATATCAATTATTTCCATGTATTGATAAGATTAGTGGATCAACAGGAATTAAATTGTTTCTATCAGCAGATGTTTTGGTCACTGGTGGATGTCTGGGTCTTTATGGGCAAAGTTATGTCATGTCGGAAAGTTTAGGATCTCAGATTTCCCATGCTGTTTGAATTTTGTAGATAGAGTAAATGGTTCAGGAGTGACAGTTATTTGAGCGCTAAGTGCTGAGAGATTGCTGTTGTTAAAGGGTTAAATCCTGGCTGTTGTTTAGTTTAATCCTAATTAAAAAAAACAACTGGCATTAATTTTTCTGCCATTGTGCACTTCAGGTGTTTTGCACGTATACGCGGGGACAATATATGAGTTGGTCTGGCCGTGTAATGATGTGTCACAAATGGATCATCACAGTCTGTCACATTCTCCTGATTGCTAGCTCAGGGAGCGACTTGGCAGGCTCCAGACTGTCTGGCATGAGTTTGTGTCTTTAATTGAAATTGCTGCTCTTGGCTCAAGCCACCCTGATCAAGTCTTACAAATGGCACGTTTCACCTGTCAGTTGGGGGGGCAACACCCTGCCTCTCCCATCCCCCACCTCACGTGGTGGTCATTTCTCTCCAACCTTTTGGTCCTAATGTCTCAGCTATCTGTGCTGCTCTGTAGGCAGAAGAACAAAGACCCATTTTGGAGCTTAATGGAACCACTAACTCAAGAGAATCAGGGCCAATTTGGCCACATTTGAGCTTTGGACAGACATTTTCTGAGAGCAAATGATGTGTAACGGTTTAGTCTAGATGCCCGCCATTCAGTTGGAGAGTCATTCTATAATTTGGACTCAAGGCGGGATAATTAACGTTCTTTTTCATGAACAAAACATGCTGATACAAAACTAGTATTGGTCCTGCATTCAACTGTTGCTTTTTGCAAAACCCACAAAACCACACTCAGCTCTTTTTCACACCCACCACCTCGTTTCAGTGTTCTTGCACCTTTTTATTGTTCATTAGTTCGTATTATACTCAAAACAAGTAACATAGAGGTGCAGGAAGTGGTATTTGATGCGTGTTGCCACTTATGTGGATGTACTGAGTTTGTGAAGACACTTGTAACATGTGAGGTGTATGAAAATCTTAGATTTAGAAAAATAAAAACAACGTGGTAGGAAGAGGATTGAAGAGATTTGGGAATATTCTGAATCTGCAGATGCGGACATTTTTTTCCCCCTGAGTAACACAATATAATGGTATTCAATCTACATTTTTGCTTAATTAAAGAATAACTATGGCTGATGATTTCCAAGTCAAGGTCTGTGAATTCTCATTGGGCATTGCACCATATGCAGGAGGTAATTAACTCCTAACTGTGTGTTTGTTTTAACTCAGCATCTCCTCTCATTATGTCCATGTAGTAGTCAGGCACACCATTTCCCCTCAACTATATAGCTACAGTGTGATTTTGTTAATTAATTGCAGTAGGGTGTTTTGGTTTTTTTTTTCCCTTCCTATTGTGGATGTGGAAAATCTCAGTTTTATCTGTTCGTGCTGAATCTGTGGTTTTGTGTTGTGTGTAGTTAATGATGCTGTATTAGTCAATAGTCAAAGAGGCTGCTCGAACCTAACAAGTGGGATAACTGACAGAGATGGAAAAGGATCTATATTTAGTGTTAGTAAAGCTGTTTGTGTGGAGAGGAAGTGGGTGCATAGCGCAAGCATGATGTTGATTACACGCCTACACATTTCACCCATTCTTGCTTTGCTTGAGGCAGGCAAACTGCAGTTCAAACAGACAGCATTTAGTGCTTAATGTCACCATTGAAGAACAGTTAATGAAAAAAACAAGCAGTTTCTTAAATGTATAAAAAATGTTCATACTCACATTGGCATTAGTTGGCGTTTGACACATACACCTGCACTGCCTCTGGATCTGATGCCACATTTAGGCTGCAGTTGGCTCACTAAAAACATCCATTAATGGGGTCTTCAGAGCTGCAACAGTTATCTTCAGGGTCAGTTGGTTTGTTTATTATTTTTAGAGGTAGATGATATATTGGCCAGTCAATATAAATATTTTTTTTCAATATTGGCCATCAGTATTAATTTATTTTGAAAGCTGATATTTGATCAGTAGTAAAATTGTTATAACATATTTGATCAGGCACCTGTGTGGGCAGCACTTGAAGTTCAATAAATGTTAAAAGACTATTTGTACGTGTATTAATGTATTTATATTGCTGCATAAAAATCTTAATTATCTGAGTGTTTCACTTTTATTTAATGATCAATTAGCTTTAAAAAAAATGGCCTGAATGATTGGCTTCAAAAATCGGCTGTAGATATTGACCATCAGTTGATAAAATTTTGAAAAATTGACATCGACCTTAGAAAAACCCATATCAGCCAGCCTCTAATTACTTTTATGAAATTTTGCCTATAAAGTGACGTCAAAATATCAATTAGTGTCTCTCAAAGCCAAACATGATTTCCTCAGATGTGTTTTTTGATCCATAATCCAAAAATAATAAAAAATGTTTAAAATTCAGAATCTGGAATCACAATGTTTTGACATCTTTACCCTTAAAGAGCCTGTATGTAATATTTTTACTTTCAAATATTTAAAAAATGACCTAAAATTATAATTGAGTGCTTAGAATAAATAGTATGAAGTTATACTCAAAATGCTAATGTACTGGAATGTAGAGATATGAGCTAAAAATGTTCATGTTGATTTGTTGGTTATTTTGGTAGTTTTAAGTGTGTTCTGGTATGTAACTGCACCCTGTTTCTGAGAGCTTGGAATGTTAATATTACTAATAAAAATGCAGAACTTTAAAAATACAGATGTGCCAAACAATCAATTATCAAGGTAGTGATTAATTGCATCTGAATCATTTACAAACTAATTCATTAATGAAGCTATAATTAATCATTGCATCTTTTGTTATGGTAATGTGTTCAAGGCCTACTTTACAAAAGCAACACAGACATTTTTTTGTGATTTATCATGTTGTTTATGTCAGCTTTTTCCAGATCACTTATTGAAAATCAACAGACATTTTGACAACGAGTAAATCATTCCAGTGATTTATTGAGCAAAAATGCTAAATATTTAATGGTCCTCATCACCGAACAGACGGATACATGATTGTGTGATTTATTCTTTTTTGTTGCCATTCAAGGCTAAAGTTTTAAAAGTTAGATTGGTGTGTTCTTTGAGTGCTGCTTTCAGCCTGATACAGCAGCTGAGACTCATCTCCCAGCCCTGTGTTCAGGCTCAAAACAGGCCTCTAATGTTTTCCTGGTGAGTGTGCATGTGCAGTGTGTGGGTGGGTGGAGGGCTGGGATGTATAGTTGGAATGCTGGAGGGAAACTGAGTGACAGGTTTGGACTTTGGTCAGTGGGCGGGGTGGGGAAACATGTCATCTGTGACATCACCGCCACCCAAAGGCTCAGCCCGGGCCAGCTGCCCTGGAGCAGAGGTGGAGTTTCCTTCCTGCAGCGCTGACCGGGACTGAGTGTGGCCTGACCTCCCCTGCCACCAACATTTGAAATGTGCTGCTGCTTAGCTCTGCAGACCTTTGGATTTCTCTGTTGCTGTTCCATTTGACTTTATGTTGGTTTAATATCCCATCATTTTCGTTTTTACTGCATTTTATTTTATTGTAAAGGTGTAGAGCCACCTTGTTTTGGTAGTTCACTTTGAATAAACTTTAACCTGAATCTACTACTGTTATACAGTGGTGATAGTCCATGGTCAGGGTTCATATGGGGGGGCTTGAAATCCTTGAAAATGCTTGGATTTCAATGTTGTGTTTTCAAGGTCTGGAAAGCACTTGAATTTTAGTCTAAATGCTTGAAAGTGCTTACAGTTATAACTCTGCGATTTATTTATTTTTAATATTAACTAAATCAAAGCTAATTACAGAGAGGTGATGCATTTATGAAATATAAAACTTTATGTCAAAAAGAAAATTCCCAGATGTTCTCAGGTCGACTCCAGGTACATTTTTATGTTAATCTTTGTCTCGTGTGAATATGCCTGAAGAACGCAAAATGACCACCCTTTTTGGGGGGCAAAACCTTGTATTCTCCTTTAATTTCTAACCTTTTTGCTATTATAAAACATAATTTTAGCTGTATATAGCATAATACAATGTATATAATTGTGATGAAAAGTGAAAAAAAAATAATCATAAGTATATGTATCACTGTAGATAAATATTTTACCCCAGCAATAAGGTGCTGTGCTGGAAAAATTTGAAAATGATCCCTCGAAGTGCTTGAATTTAACCTTGAAAATGTATATGAACTCTGCATGGTGGTTTTTTTTTTTTTTTTTTGTTTTATTTTTTTACAGCTCACTCTACAGTACAACTTTACAGCCCAAATACACACCCTGTCAGTGGTGGTCATGTCAGCACTGGCCTCGTGGTTCCTTAAGTGGATCCACCATTCCTTGCTTCATGCAAAGCTATTATGATTTGCAACTTGGCTCTATTTAAATAGTAATTTACCTCAGATTTGTGAGCTTGCTGCAGGGCACCTAGCTGCAAATGACTCAGTTACTTGTTCTACACTTGGATACTTCAGAGAGGAGGGCGTTTAGGAGTCAGTGTTTTCAAGTCAAGTGCATGCGATTCATACTTAGAGAAATAAAACCACCTTTTTCTTTAAGTCTGGGCAAATTTCTGCTCAGGAATTAACTTATGGTTTGGTTCCCAGTTCTAAACCCAGGAGGTGGACCAGGTGCTGACTTTACGATGTTTCTGCAGCGGCAGCCCCATAAGCCTCATATATCCTCAGTCATTATGATGCTGTCACATCTGATGAAGTCATGACCTAATATAAGGATTTATAGGTCAAATTACCAGACACACTCAGACCGGCTTATGCCATATACTTATTGGAAGCGGTCCTGAGTCATGTTGCACTCCTTCACCTAGGCCATTGCTCTACCCGGCTGAGGCCCAGCCGGGCCAAGCTCCAGCCCTGTTAATGCTGGCTCTGATGCTGCTGGCACTGCAAAACAGCCTCATCTATCACTGCAAACAGTTCTGAGAGAATCAGCTCAGCCAGAACAGAGAACAGCTACGCTACCCATGCATGTACAGGGAGGGGAGGAATAGCTGGGAGAGTGCGGTGCTCGTTGCGGCTGCCCGTGGTTGACAGAATAGGAATAAGAGGTTGACGGGAAGCTGAGGTCACGTGCTGAAGCTCCAGCTAGGAGAGTGGTGGTGGGAGGGATGAGGAACACAACACAGCTTTTTCTTTTTTTATTCCTCTGTTTCTGTCTCTCTCTGCTCATCTGAAGGCACATGGGCAGTGCAGTGATACACAGTGATGAATTATTGAACAGTGGTGAATGAATGTGACATGGGAAAGCTTACTTGTGAGCTACAGAGTGACAGAGTGTGACTGGGAAAGATCCTGCATCTCCTGAAAGAGTACAGAGCTGCAGGTAGAAAAGCTGTTGTGAAGACAAGTTAAAAAAAAACACCATGAAGGAATTATTAACAAATGTAGAATTAGACTATGAGAATTTTAAAAGTCTGATTTGCCTGTATTAGTTCTGTGATGCCCACATGTAATCTAAGTGACCTATGTATTTTGGTGATAAACAAAATATACACTCTAGTCAGAATTATGTGGTTTACATGTTTTTCATTCCAATCTACTTTTTACATCATGCTGAGAGTCAAACTTGTAACCTCTACTATCCCTGGCTGCTAAATAACACTAAATAACGCAGAGCCTGTTTGGAGCAACACAGTTTTTCAGAACAGTAGCTGTAAAAGTTTTATTTGGCCTGTTGTTGGAATAACAAGGAATCTTGTCAAGATTGTAATGTCCCTCTGATCGGTCTGTGTTTTAGGGTGTTGGTTTGACATTCCCTGAGCACTCCCTTCAGCTGTCACCACTTAACTAGTCTCCGAGGAGAGCCAGAACTACAAAACATGGGAAAAATGTAAAAAATGCATGACTCCTCCCCCTCCTCCTCCCGGCTCCCTGCCCCTTGGCTCCACCCTTCCAGTCTGAGTAACCAGGACACCAGATTGGCCTTCCGGAACAACTGCAAGGATTCTTGTAACCGAGCAAACGTAAATGTGTGATTAGTGTGAAAACTTTCACAAGCATAAACATAAGCAGTAGTTGTATGGTCGTACGGTGTGGTAATGGAGGTAGAGGTCATGTAGGCGCTCTGGGCTGTTTTAACCCAAAACACAAGCACATGACGTGGCTGGAGGTCGACCGATAGTGGATGTTTGAAGGCTAATGTAAAACCAGATATTGGACTTTACTGAATTAACAGTGTTTTGACCTTATTTAACCCTCAAAGATCCAGGACAGCTGTTGTGTCTGACCTGTACTTTACTCTTACCTTACTTTTACTGTACATATTATATATTTCATGCATTTTTTAAATTTCTTTTTAATTTCTTCTTGCCTTGTGTCTCTAAGGTTGGCTGTCTGTTAGGATTTGTCTGTGTGTTGTTTTGTTGTCACTGCTACTGTTGTAACCAAATAATTTCCTGCAAAGACTCAATAAAGTACCTGTCTATCTACTTATTTTAGTTTGTTTTTCTATGTATAGGATCAGATGTCCAACATAATTTAATTCAGGACAATGTCAAGTTTCATCTGGTTCATTTAATGCTATAATTTTACACTTATTTAATTTGTGAGTGGACGTGTACCAGAAATGTTTTCAAAGAACTGCTGTAGAAGTACTGTGTTTATAGAATTTTATATGTACCTATTCAGAACACTGTATATGGATGGTTTAGACTTGTACAGCTGACTTTTTCCCAAGCATATTAGAGCAATTCATTAGATAGAATTAGGAAATTATGACGAATTAATTCTGCAGAATATTTGGGCTTGGACACCTCTCTGAAGCCTCTGAATGTGCAAATATGATGAATGAATGAATTAATGAATGAATTTTTATTATTTTGTCTTGCATATGACTATGCCCAGCCCTTACATGGGCTTATAAGATACCAAAAATATAACCAAAAATACCAGACAGTAGGTACAGTAGATACAAGCATGACAATGTACTGACCCATTTAAACAAACACATCTGCTGCTGTTTTCAGGCTGTAAAACAACTGATGATAATTTACATATATGTGAACCAAACAACAGTTTTATCTATGCATGTGTTACTACCGGCAGGGTGAGAATCTCCATTTTATCTGTTTTTTTTTTTTTTTTTAAGAATATGGGCAGGATAAATGTTTTAAGAAAATTTTTAGCCTCAGATTCATTTATTCATTTATTTTTGTGTTTATTTTGTTGGTATAGTTCAGATTCAGAAAACTTTTTTCATCCCAAGCGGGCAATTCATTTGCAGCTTACCACAGACATCAGTCAAACATTCAAAGTGCACTTTAATAAACACATGTGTTGAACACTATCAAACATAATATAGCGAAAATGCTAATTTCCATCTATAGTCCCTAGGCAGTTAACAAAAACAAAACAAAACATACAAATAGACACACAGGATGATGTTTTTGGTCTTGGTGGGTTAAAGCATCAAAGTCAAACTAATAAATCTGTATCACTGGAGATCAGACCCAAAGTAATGAGTCAACCCAGGTTCATTTTTGAGCTAATATTTTCCCTTAAAGTCCTACCGGTGATGATTTACCGGCCTATATCCCCTCATTTTGACCCAGTGGATTGCAGTCACACCTGTCTCCTGCTGACATGACATGCAGACCCCAGACCTGCTCTTATGTTATCTCTGTTTTGTCCTTTCCTTTCTCCCTTGCAGTCATACTTTGTCACCGACTATGACCCCACGATTGAAGACTCCTATACTAAGCAATGTGTGATTGACGAAAGAGCAGCGAGGCTTGACAGTAAGTGCACTTCGCTGAACAAACACGACCAGAGTAAATACTCACTCACACCAAGACACACAGGACTGTTTGCATGCTTTTATAGCAATATATTGCACTCGAGGATTGGGTTGCAAAAGAAGTGTCTGTTTCTCTGCAAGTTATTTTGTGTGTGTGTACGTTCTAGTCTTAGACACGGCTGGACAGGAAGAGTTTGGAGCCATGCGAGAACAATACATGAGGACAGGGGAGGGCTTCCTGCTTGTCTTCTCAGTCACTGACAGAGGAAGGTGAGTGACAGTTCTCGTCATGTGCAAAGTCACAACTACATGCTCAGATCTCTGTCTGCCTTTCTGTTTGCACATCTCTGTTTACTGTTCACGATTGCATGCTCTCTCTCTTCCCTCCTCTGCCACTCACTCTACTAAAACCAAAAATCTTGCACCAATACTCTCACTTGTTGCTGCTCCTACTTCCGGATTCTTTTGCTGTTGTTATTGATGTCATTTTCTTTTGTTCTTAACACTTCCTCCCTCATCTTGTTCTCTTGAATTCACTTATGTACTTCAGCTTTCTATTTAAAGCCTATATTCTAGTAGCATTTTAAACATTTTAACAACTGTCAGGGATAATACAAACATATGCTTCACTCCATTTAATGCAGCTTGTTCAGAATTTTACAGCTTTTTAAACCCCCAATAATTTAGGCCTGTAATCTGTCAATAATTATGTTCTACACTAATAAACACTAACCTGCTGGTTGGCATCACTCAAACCCAAAAATCTTCAGACTAATATGATATAAAGTGGGTTGGACCAGTAAAATACTATCATAATAACCTATAAATAATGATAACTACATATGTTTGTCTTTGTTTTAGTGTAAAAAAATAAAATTACATGAAAATGTTTACATTTCAAAATTATCCTTTCACAAAAAAATGTGAATGACCTGAACAAATATGAACATCCTCAAATGTTTTAAGAGATGTAAGTGCAATTATAACAATGTACTGCCTGTTATTAAGTGTTTTGTGTATTTGTAGATCCACTGTGATCTGTAAGTTGTAATATACATGTATCAAAGAGAAACTGAGGCAAAATATTCTTTTTAAAAAATCAAGGTTTTTATATTAAGATATTTCAGGGTGTTTATGTTATTCACATCTTTAACTCTTCAAAACCTGACGTGTCATCACTGACACACCCTACACATATACTGTTTGGATGGCTGTAACTCTTTCACTGTTTGTGCATTTGGACAAATTCCAACAGTTTCTGAAACCTTAGATGTTGTACTTAATACGCTTTATTGGGTCATTACAGTAATTTCACCCACACCTGCACAAGAGGCTGGAGAAGAAGCCGTTTTAGCAGTATTAGGTAAATTGTAAATGACTGCTAGATTTGGAAGTTCTAAGAGCTCTGGAAAAGTGGGACTCACTCACAGCATATTTTCTAACCTTTTTATTGCCAAAATAGGATAAAAAAAAGTCCAGATGGACCATTTTAAGCTTAGAGTTTAAAGGGTTATGGAAACTTTATAGATGTAAACATTTTCACAATGTAATTTGGCTTTTTTAATTATACAGTAATTATTTTATTGGTCTGACCCACTTCAGATCACCCTGGGTTGAAAGTGGCCCCTGAACTAAAATGAGTTTGTCACTTCTGGCTTAAGCTGTAGAAAACTTGGGTCTCTGAACAGCCTTAAACATCATGTACTGAAGCTCCCATATTTTAAGTGCCGGTCTAGACAACAATATATTATACATGCACATATACAAGCAGAAATCCAAACGAAATCCAACTTTAAGCCTCAAGGAAAAAAGGGAATGGCAAAAGGATGGATTTATTTGTCTAAAGGAAATGTGTTAGCGCCAAAGTCACCTTGCAAGTAGTCGTCACGTTACTCTATAAAGTGTAGTCAGTCTGTCACACCCCATTCTCCCTGTCTTTGTGTCCCTGCCCGGCGGTGCACTGAGCTGCTTTCCCCTGCCCCCACCCACAGCCCCCTCCCAATGTTTATGTTGTAAACAGTCTTTCCTTCCTCCATTTATATTAGTCAAGTCTTTCCAGATTTACTCTACACTTTGTAAGCTGTCTATGGGCCAGTGGCTAGAGTGCTGTTGTGGCTTTGTGGTTGCCTTCTGCCTCTTTTTTTTTTTTTTTTTTTTACAGATTGACAGTTTTATTTGCTTTTTGAGTTGAAAAAGGGTGCATGGCATTTTCATTATAGTGGGACAACTGTTAGGTATGTGCACCGAGCAGGCCCAAAGACAAATATGTTTAATGTGTGTGTAATACAGTAATAGTGTAGTGACTATCTGCCCTTTCAGTCACAGACCACCACTCCTGGGTGACCAGTGTCTTTATTTGTTTGTGTGTCTGTCTGTGTGTGTGGGTGGTTGGTTGAATTTATTTAGCAGCATTACTATGAGGTCTGAGGCATATTTAGATAAAAGTGTGCACCAAAATGTAACAACATTATGTAACATGCTGTGCAGTAAATACCATATAACACCATGTGATGTGTTTTTACAGTTTTGAAGAAATCTACAAATTCCAAAGACAGATTCTCCGAGTGAAAGACAGAGATGAATTTCCCATGATCCTAGTAGGAAATAAAGCTGATCTGGAACTACAAAGACAAGTAAGTGCGATGGATGCGGAGATAAGGTTCTCAAAACAACTGCCAACCCCGCTGATCATCTGACGAGATAAAATCAACCAGTCTGGAAAAGTCATATTTGCATGCTTGAAAGATGAAGCAAACGTCGCAGCTGCAGCATGCTGTTAAGAAACAGGAAGCGAACGAGTGAATAAAAGAGACTCTAAAGGAGTCATGGTGTCAGGAGAGGAGGATGGATGGAGAGAAGAGGGAGTGTATTGAAATGATGAATTTTCTGGCTGTTGGTATGCAGTTGCTCTTCACTTCCTCGGGTGAATCTACACCACCCCCTTATGGTGAATTAGAGCCTTACAGACTCACATGGCTTCATTCACTAAACCCCATTGTTCAGTGTCTGAAGCTTCATGTGACATACGGCTGTGTTGATTCATTACTTATTTTTAGTTCATCTTACAGACATTACTCTCCATAGCATAATAAATAATGAAAGTAATCTGCCCCTATGTTATCTACATGGTTTGACAGGACCACCTCATACATATTATCATTCAAAGCTTATGTTACACTATGTTATAGGAATATTCCATGAGTGACTGTTGTTACATGGAATATAATCAGTTTTATAAATGTGAATATAAATCTTCTTTAATTTATTATTTAGAACCAGAATACTTAACAGGTAGGACATGATGTATTAACTTATGAATTAATTTTGCTATAGCAGTCAGCCAGAGATTTACATAAGATAAATGTATAAGATATTTAGAATATAATCAGTGGATATATGTACATTTCAAAACATAACTCAGCATTTCAAAAGCAGTCGAGCATTTCTCATGTTTGCCAGGAGGTGGTGATAGTGTTGCCTGTCTTCTATAAAAATGCTGTAGTGATAAATCTGAATGTATACGTTTCATCATTTTACAGTTGAATTTCTTGTCATTTTCCTCAGGTAACCCAAGAAGAGGGCCAGCAGCTGGCCAGACAATTGAAGGTTACATATATGGAGGCCTCAGCCAAAATCCGTATGAACGTAGACCAGGCTTTCCACGAGCTGGTTAGAGTAATCAGGTTGGTGCTTTGTAGTGAGATGTCTGAAATACAGTCTCTAGTTTGTTCCATGTTTGCTAATAACTGGAATTTGCATTTTCAAAGGGTACAAAAATCTGTAAGCATGGGCCATTAAAGGATGGTATATTTCTGTAACCGACACAAACTGGAAAATGGTGCTTGCTATTGATGTTAGTTTCATTGATTGGAGCCCATTGACAGCAGAGGAGTCGAGTCGTTTTGGAAAACAACAATGTGCATTCTATAGAAGAACTACATGAAACAGATGGATGTTCAATAGGCAAAAAGAAAAAGACACTGCTTTAACATTTTAGCAAGTTTAGTGGAAAAATAATGAATGTTTTTTGTTATGGACCGGAAATAAAATTACAGACAAATGCACAGGTTTAGTTCCCCTAATAAAACTAATGTAAAACAGAGTGCCCAAACCAAATAAGAATAATAAAAAAAAAAAACTAAAACATACAGACATACATAAGCTACATGGATGTACAGTCACGGAAAAAAACTATTAGACCATCAAAAGTCATCAAAAACAATGGTTATGCAATCAAGCACTGACTCCTGTGTGTATCATATGACTAAAACAGACAGAAAAAAATGTGGAATGTGTAAAAGCACTGTTTTTGTCAGTACAGTGCCATAGATATTAATGTAAGAACTGATGTGATTTTGGTTATCAAGAAAACTATAGAAAATGGATAGATATCAGCTCTTAAATTAAACTCTTGTGAGCTATTTTTGTTGTTATCATTATATTTGTCCAAATAAATGTACCTTTAGTTGTACCAGGCATTAAAATGAACCAGAAATTGAAAAAAACATAGGGTGCTTAAGTGAATATGGAAGACACAACGAATACAACCAACTTAAAACATCGGGTGGTCTTATAATTTTTTCCAAGACTGTAAGTGTAAAAAACAATCATGTTATTGTAAATTGTACTTGTTGTATTTCTATGATTCCAACAGTAATCAGACTGTGCACCGTAATTGTTTCCATTTCATCCAACTCCCAGGAAATTTCAAGAACAGGAATGTCCTCCGTCACCAGAACCAACAAGAAAAGAGAAAGACAAGAGCGGCTGCCATTGTGTAATCGTCTGAGTCGGCCTTATCACTGTAACTCATGCAGCTACTCTCTACCACCCCACCCACTCTGCCTGACATCACATCCTCAGTGGATGACTGACCGCTGCCTTCTCCACGTGCATGACTCCAGACAGCTTTTTCTGAGATCTTCTGATGAGGAGCGGCTGTCCTCAGGACATCACTATGGACAACTGACAATGCCAAATTTAACACCACTCTACCTTCAGCCGTAATCTAATTCACACGAGAGAGTCCCAACACTAAACATTGCCTTCTAAATCAGCCTGATAAATTAATGTTTTGTACTCTGAAGGACTTCTCTTGCCTTGTAGTGACATTTGTACTTGCTACCGAGATTGAATGAAAACTATATATCCAGAATGTTAATGTTTCTTTAGTTTCCAGTGTCTGACCAGAGCAGAGAGATTATCTAATGAAGCTTTGTGTATGTTGTGCCATATCCATCTTTACTCCCATGTGCTAATCTGCTACTGTACATATGTGACATTTGTTGTGATTTTCAAAGTGTATTTCTAATGACCTATTAAATCACCACAGTACAGTGTGTGAGGTTGACTTTGGTTTTACATATATGAAAGTGAATATATAAGTATGTATATAGAAACATAATGCCTAGACAGCCCTTAAAGCTACATCGATAGACCTTTTCTGGCATTCTGCAGTGGATTCTGTTCTTTGTCTGTGGTTTCTGCTTCTCATCTCAATTACCAAATATGTAGTGTCTACTGTATTTGATTTTTAAAAAGTCTTATAGAATGTAGGATCCATATCCTATACCGTCTCCTCAGTGTACCGAAGTAGCAAACGTGTCTGGTTTCTCTCCCTGATGGATGCGGTTCAGTCAAAAGTGGACACCGTTTGTTGTGTCTGATTTCTACACAGTAGGGACAAAATCATCGGTAGCACGTTGTGTAGCTTTGATAACTAACATGTTTTCAAATCAAACACTGAACACTGTATGCTCTATATTCATGTTTTGACTAGTACTGCTTACACATCCATTTGTTGCGAATCAGAGCTCGTTTCAGTCCAGGTCATTCCAATGTAACATAATTTTTCTGTCAATCATTTTGTCTACAGTACAAATCAAGTCACTGTAATAACATTCCAATCAGTGTATTTGTTTTTGTCCTTGAGTTATTCTGTTAAGAAACTTCTTCCCTAATGATTTGTCAGTCGGAAAACAAGGACAGCCACCAACATACGTGGAATGTGACCTCATCAGACCTGCCACCTGTGGAGTTATCATCACCACAGACACAAAGTACTCTGCCTTCCCTTTCCTCTCCTGTACTTCTGTTCCGGCATACTAATGAAGTACTGCAGTTTGTTTTTCATATCATCATCCTGTAATATAAAAACAAGAAAAATCAGATGATGGAAGTATGGACTTGATTAAATGTTTCTACTCTACTTTTATACATTATTTTCTTATAAAACTAGTTGACAAGTATTTTTATATGTTTATAAGTGAATACACATTCGCAGCATAGCTGTGTATATATGTAAAGAGGAATATTTAATTCTCTTGATTATGTTAAACTAAAGATGACTGTTGGCCCAAATTTGCAAAATTGGATTCTTCGCTAAGATGTGTCAGAATGTTTTTTCTTATTGAGGCTTCATAAAGAAGAATCTGTTTATATTTAGGAGTGACCTCCAGCTCAGAGTGTAATATACCAGATCAGATTGGAGAGGGTTTTGGAAATGATTCTGGTCTTTACAAAAGAGCTTCAAACCACACAAATTAATGATTATCATCACTGATATTTGAAATATCACCATGCCCCATCCTGTTGGAAATCCTAGTGTACATTCAAATCATAATGTTATTTTCATTTCTTCCATTATCAGTGTCTTTTGCCCTGTGTTTAGCTTTTTTGGTGCTAAAATAAAAACTGTCATTGAGCCAGACTGGGTAAAGATTTTTTCTTTTAAATAAAAACAAGTTTCACACTGTCTCTAGTGTGACATGATGAATTTGACTGAATAGGAATTGTTCATAAAATCTGTTCATTTCTGAGATAATAAGTTTCATCAGATTTGTGAATATTCTCCGCAAAACTTCAGTACTTTGTAGGAAATATAAGACATATGGGTTTAGGTTCAACATAACCTTTTCAATTTGCTTATTTTTTTATGTGTTTTTATACACTATTCTATATACATATAAAGCGCATTTTATTGACAATGATTCCCCCAGAATGTCACACAAACCTTTGGTTCATTATTAAAGAAGTGTTGCTCCATTTCTTTACACAAAACCCTAAAAATATATGTAATACTTTGGCTGTAGAGAGGTTTCATTCATCTGTACGAGGTGGCTTTGATGAATGTGCATTTCTGTCGTCTTCCAGATGTTTACATGCTACAAAACTGAACCAAGGAGTTATTTATGACCCACACCGGTGAATCACATACATGCACGTTTCAGTACAAAGCAGCGTCAACAATGTCCGAACCAGCTGTGAGTAAAACCGAATGCAATGACCTGTAAGATCTACAGCAGGAATCAACCAGGATCATCCATAAATGACACCAGAATCACAGTAACACATTTATATTTTGGTTTGATTGGTTTATTTGAGCTTGTGCACTTCATCTACAATACTGCTTCAGTTCACAATAACAGAAATAACATAACATCCGCATATTATATACATTTCATTATGTAAAACAAATATACACAGGAAAAACTTGTTGTAAACACTCATTAGTGCACCAAGCTAACTTTAACACAACATACAAAACAGATATGTGCCAATAAAGAGAAAAATACCAATGAAACACAACAGATTGTAGACACCAAAACAAGATAATACTCATAACATTGTGTGTACACAATATACATAAACATATACAATAATTTTCTATTATATGGGTCAGTGACATATAATGGTCGCACCATATGCTATTTGATGAAATGGACATCATCAGACAAAGTTTGTTTGTATATTATGAGAGAAATATAACTGCAAAAGCGTTGCAATTTTGTACAGGGATAAAAAACATTTTTTAAATCATGCCAAATAGGGCAGAAAATAAATTGTAATAGTTTAGAGTAATTTAAAAACAGCAGTCATGGCTGGACGGTCACACCACATGATATTTTGACACTTCAAAATTACAGAAAAATTGCAAATAACTCCTGATTTTTGAAAAGGTGAAGTGAATACATATATAGGATCGATACTACAATATAGATTGTATATTTTTATACATTTAAACCTTTTCTAACTTAAAATAAATGAATAAATAAATACCGCCGGACACAATATTTAGGTGTCACGTCGTTGACCCATATACAACCCCAGCAGCCCAAAAGGGAGTGAGAAGAAATAAAACTTATTTACTCCCACCCCGTTTCACTACTTAACCCTTTCATGCATGAATTATGAAAACCTTAGTCAAGATTTGTTTTCTTAAGTGATTTTATTCCTCTTTACACATAAGAAAAAAAATAATGCAATTGAATTTTTTTATTAACCTATTTCTCATGGAATTACAAAAGTATCCACAGCTGGACATCATGCATTTAATTTTTGAAGCAAAGACACATCTATTTAAAACCAAATATCAGAAAACAATATACTGTGTGAAAACTATGAAATCAAGTCATTTTTAATGCTGCTAATCTGATGTTTTCTCACATTTTAACATACTCTAACACTAGTTATTACTCACTTCATGAAGAT
>JAPTGZ010000018.1:38498515-38509898 GCA_029814645.1 Fowleria isostigma
GGGAATAATTTAATTAAAAAACAAGTATCTTTCTTCTTCTCCTGCCTTTTATAGCTGTTCTGTTTGTTACCTTTTATAGTATTGGCACTGTACCATTAAACTCTATGAGTGATGCTTGTTTTTTAGGCGAGTAATAAATAATTAAGTAAGGAAGCATGAAAGCCCTTAATAGTGACTGGTCTTTGCTAAGGACCATTTGTCTAATATGCTGGATGATAAATTACAGCAGCATCTTCTAATATACTATTTCCAGTTTGAACTGCAAAGAGAGAAAACGATATTATTAGTGTGAATACATTGCAGTTTGTTTTTTTGGTGTATGTCCATGTGTTTATGGATTCCAGACTAGTTCAGTGCATAAAATATCCAAAATGACTGTGAATATAACACAGGAACTGGTGCAGCATACGGATGATGAAATACAGCAAATAAAACATTTAGCCTGAGGTGGTTTTGGTGAAGCTCAGTAGACGGCAAGATACTTTCATGTGCACCCAGTGGCAGTAGATTCTCGAACAGATTCTCAAATGCTTTCTAATTTTGTTGCAGTTTGCACTTTACCTTTGGAAAAAAAACAGCACATGTGGATGACGCACTCAAAACTGAAGGATTTGCTTGATAAATCTGAAATCAATCGACTCCTTGTGATGCAGTTTTTTTTTTTTTTTTTTTTTTTTTTTACAGGGAAGGCCGTTTTGGTTTATTGTGTATAGATGGACTCTTGAATAACCCTGGGAACACAGTGAGTGATGTGTGTTTGTGTGGTGACAGTGAGGGGTGGCAGACCGAGGGCGGAAGCAGATGTGTGTGAGAGAGGTTCAGAGCTGAGCCACTATCACAGGGTGCCTTTGTCTGGCTGTAGAGAGTGTTGAATTAAAGGCTGTTAACACTAGTCTGCACAGTCATATGCTAATGCCTCTTACTCTGAGAGAATAAATAAATTATGGTCCAGAAAACACATCTGAGTCCCTCATACCTTGTGCAGTAGAAACACAGTGCAAGAAGGATGCAAGATCCAGAGCATCAGGGAGATACAGAGTCAGTATGGTGGCATTGAAGAAAGAGGGTGGCACTGTACAGAAATAGCAAAGAAGAAACATCAAAGAGCAAAGACAAAAGGGGTTTTTCCATAACCTTTTTTTTTTTTCTCTTTTCTTTTTACATTGCACTCATTGCTGCTGTAGGCGATGCTGCACGAGAGATAACGAGAGATAGATTCTGCAAAGAGGCAGCGAGCGAGATTTGGACAGAGAGGAGGAAGGGAGGGGGGGATTTAAAGGGCAAGAAACGGAGGGAGATTTAGATAGAGTCTACAGAGTGAGAGCGAGGGAAGAGAGCCAGCGCAGAGCAGGAGCCAAGGCGGTGGATGGGAGAAGAGAAGAGAAGAGAAGAGGAAAGGCATTGACTGGAAGCGTACACATGGGAGAGAAGACAACGACTATTTCATGTGCTCGGTGTGCATGACTGAGGAGTGTGGCTGCCTGTCTGGATTGTTAGTCATCTGCTTCCCCGCTGCGAAAGGACATACAGAGAAACCTAGGCAGGCTGGGGATATAGGGCTGTGTGCAGAGGATGAACAGGCTGTGTGGGCTCTCTTGCTGTGATCGCTGTCCTCAGACCCTGTAGCCACTTGCGCTGGTGCTGTTGCAGGCCGTTAAGCCTTGCAGTAAGGCAGCAGCGGTCAGAGTGATTGATACAGAATGAGCTCCAAGCACTCCTCCGACTGGATTCCCTACAGGTACTGTACCACACTCCTGACTACAGAGGAAATGGCACTGTCTTTCTTTTGAAGCAGCGTATGTTGATGTGTGTGTGTGTATGTGTGTGTATCTCAGTGGGTTTTTAGGTGTGTGTGAATGTCTGTCAAGGAGATCAGACTGGCATGTTAAAACCAAAAAAAACAAAAAAACAGACAGATTATTATAGGATCTAGATTTTTTTTGGTGCTAAATATTCTGTGTCTGGATTGCTGTTCATGTTGCTTGTCTATGTCAAGAGAACGTTTTTTCAACAAGAACTACTGAAATTTCAGTCTAGTTCCCATGTGCAAAATGTTTGTTTGCACTTTTCGGTGAACATCTGCCATTAAAAAGTCAAAAACTTGCATTGAACTGTCATTTATTCAGATATAGGATTGCTTTTATACACAGCAAGCACAGGTATTTGCTTGGTTATGTTTAAATAGCAGAAGAAGACCCTGCCTTTTGTGTTTTATGTGCATGTGTGGATGCAACTTTATAACATCTGGGAATGTAATCGTACATGCTGAAGTATCTGAAAGAGGTTTTTTTTTTTTTTTAATGGTAAAATTTGAGCAGCTTTTGGTGTTTAGCCTTAAAGCCTATATCTGTTCCCATCATTCCAAGTGTGGTCTAACACATCTGACACTGACTGAATACCGATTGCCATGGTTTCCCTGCTTCCCCTGATGCCATTGGTGCATGGTTGCTATAAGTTACAGTGACAAACCTCAAATTTCAGAATCAGGCTGCATTGTAATGCAAATGTGGGTAGTGTAATAGAGGTACATAAGTAAAACACAAGTACTATTTAAAACACCAAAGCATGAAATTAGAAAATACTGTTGACTTCTAAACAGGCAGTGGGACGAGCACATTTATTTAAAGGACTACATATGTTCAACACTAGATTTTGGGCAGAAAAATAATGGTGGGGGATAAAAAGACATGAGCATCTGTTACTATCCAAAATGATCCCTTCATGAAGTATGCCATTTGCGTGTCAGTGAGAGGGAGGGGTAACGAGCTTGGTGGTTTCTCAATGAGCAGTTTTTCTCATCCCGTGAAGCTGCCATGAAAAATACATGGGCCTCTGTGCAGAGTTGGGAGAGACAGCTGCACTGTGGAGCTCTTTCATCTCATTAGAGATATACAGTGCATGCATTCACAGTGATGAACAGAATGAAGGAAACATATCTCACAAACACATGCATACAAAGAAACAATGTTCTATCCTGTAGGGAGCAAATTTTCTGGATTAACATTTCAGTAGTTCCAGGCTTGTGCAAATCTGAAGCTCTTTCTTTGGGACCTAGAAAGTAGAACAGAAATGGAAAATCCTATTTGGTGCAATGTGGAAGATAAGTATTGTCAACAACTGAAATTGCAGTGTTGTCGTTTAATATTTAAAGAAATACTTGCATACATTTTTTTTTTGGCGCATGTTCTGTTTTGGATGTTGCCGCATTACATTTCACCAGTGGGTACGGCTATTTACATTCCTCCACAAGGTTAATTTGAGTCAGTGCAGGTCTTGTTGGTGTGTGCAGTGATATTATCAGATTGTATGCATTGCACCATGAAATGAAGTGTACACATTGGATTGTCTTCATGTGACTGACAGGTGAACCATCGGGAGGGAAATGGCTCTAACACGATTACATAACAATTCAAACATTTGTCAGAAAGTTAAATAGTGTGCAGCGAACCAGCAGAGAAATTGTCAGCTGATGTGCCCTTTAGCAAGGCACATAACCCCTCTATTTCTTCCCCTAAACAAAGCTATTTCGGCACCTGACATTGCAGCCCACTGTTCCTAGTCTGCAGTGTGTGGTGTGTTTGTGCCTGTTCAGCCGGTCATGGGTTAAAAGTCGAGGGTCAGTTTTAGTGTGTTGCATCTACACATGTACAAAATACTGACAAGTACAGATTCTTCTTCTTATATTTAGAATAGAATAGAATAGAATAGAATAGAATAGAATAGAATAGAATAGAATAGAATGCTCTTTAGTGTCATTATACAGAATGTATGTGATTGAAGAGCTTCTCCTTTTCAGTGCAAACATGTGACAATATTTAAAATATAAAAAACATACCAATAAAATATAAAACTGAGGTGCAAAATATATACAAAAGCACTCGGACAGTGCAGACCTCCTCCAAGCATGATAGTCCCCCCTCCCTCCCTGCTGCACACACACAGCTCAGTGAAGCGCAGGTAGCCCCGCCCACACCCACATGGAGGAGAGGAGAGACCGTAACTAACGCCATTCGAACTGAATCAGTGCATTTGGATGGGAGTAACATGTCAGACCACTCTCAATATCTAATCGATTGTTCCGTCATTTCCATCATGTCCTGAAAATTTCATCAAAATCTGTCTAGTAGTTTTTGCGTAAAGTTGCTAGAAGACAAACACTGGCAAAAACATAACCTCCTTGGTGGAGGTAATAAAGTCCTACAAGACAGTGCAGTTGGATATATACAATATGCAATAAAGGGCAGTTTTGAAGAAATATCAAAAATGTAAGAATGTATTGCCCAGGATAGTTGTATAGGATAGTTTATGGCTGAGTTATAAAATGGAAAATCATATATTTTATCTCAGAATCATATTTTCAACATTAATAAATTTAAAAAATTGTGGGTTGGCTAAAAAATATTTTTTTCCCATCTTACCAGTTATATGAATTAATCAATGCAAAGATTTCACACTGAGTCCTATATTCCTACATTGTAATAATACTATCTCTTAAACCTAAGCTCTTTAATGGATTTATCATGGTTTAATTTCTATATTTGTGTGAAAAGCAGCACTTTTGTCAAAAAAAACATACATGGTACATAATAATAGAATCAAATCTTCAATCTAGGCACTGAATGCAGTGATATTCCCTTTTTTTTGTCAGTCAGGTTACCCACTGAAGGTTTATTTTGTAATTTCATGTAGAACATTTTTTTTTGGTTCATTCTCTTAAATCTTCCTCCTTGCAGTAAAATATCATAAAGAAAACTGCATGTTTTTAAGTCATTGTACAGCCTATTATTATTGTTATTATTATTATGTTTGTGGCAGAGTTATTAAATGTAAAATAATATCATCTCAGAGTTATATTTTTGAAGTGTGAAGAGTGAATGTGTTAAACTACATATAGTGATCAATATAATACTAGATATTAGATAAATCAATCAATCCAATGATTTTGCACTGAGTCCTAAATTCTTACCTCATAATAGAATTATCTCTAAAACTTCAGCTTTGTAATGGTTTTCTCATGTTTTGATTTCTATATTTTGTAAAAAGCAGTACTTTTATCAGAGTTCTTGGAGGTGAAAAGAGTTTGATAAATGAGAAAATGTGCATTCAGCTCATTTGGATTCAACAGAAAATAAATGATTCCGTGGTGCAAGTACATAATACTAGTCAAATTATCAATCTGGTCGTTCAATGATATGATATTCACCTCTTTTTTTGTCAGTCGTCTCTCCCAATGAAGGTTCATTGTATAATTTCATGTAAATTTTCTGTCAGGTTCATTCTTTTAAAGCTTCCTTTCTCATAGTAAAACATTATAAAAATAATTTAATGCCTTTAATTCATTGTAAAGCTTCATGTAGCCATCACTATGGATGTGTGTTGGAACAAGAGTGACTGGAGGCTCTTCACAATAATGAGCTATTTGACCTCCACTGGAACAGCTCTGTTCATGTCATTATCTTGCTGTCTGATGCCTATTCACATACTTGATTACTCTGATTGCAGACATGGAGTGCTTTGTTTGTCTTTGTGTTTGGGAGACAGGGGAAGGGAAATATAGTTTTATTGCATCTGTGTGGGCCTTTGTTGTCAAACTGGACTTAGACTCAGAGCTTCAGGTAGACTTCTCATCCACATAATAAAATGACATGTTGTGTGTGGTCGACTGCTGCCTCAGTTACTGTCTGGATTTAATATATAATTGCTCATTTAGTATGATGTCAAAGCTGAACACAGTGACAAAAAGCTTTGCAGTATCACACAAGAAAAGGCAGGGCTGGGTCATTTTTTAAATAAACAAGTCCTGTGTTAATTAATCTGTTGCATCACCTCAGTGTGATGATTTATTCATTCAGTGTTTTGTTTGGTTTTCTTCTTTTTTTATATTGAGCTGATGAAAAAAGTGAATTTCCTGTCAGGCATCCATTATAAGTCCTGTATTTGTATCTGAATCTGTATTTGTATCTGTAAATTAATGCTCTTAGATCTAAGCTACTTCAGAGTATATTTTCTTTCCTCCTTTCCTTTCTCATCTGTTGTATAATAATGTCTTCAACATTTGTGGAGGAGACTCATCACAGGCACTTTAATTTGACTGATACTATGACTGATAAAGTTTATATATATATAAATATAAAAGATGTTTTGGAGACAAAGTCAGAGAGGTTAGATTGAGAGGGTTCGGACATGTACAGAGGAGGGATAGTGAATGCATTAGTAGTAGGATGCTGAGGTTGGAACTGCCAGGCAGAAGGCCTAGAGGAAGACCAAAGAGGAGATTTATGGATGTGGTGAAAGAGGACATGTAGTTAGTTGGTATGAGAGAAAAAGATGCAGAGGGTAGGGTGAGATGGAGGCAGATGATTCACTGTGGCAACCCCTGAAGGGAACAGCCGAAAGGAAAAGAAGAAGATATATGATTTTTTGAAAATGTATTTTATTTTATTTTGTTTTTATCATTTTTTAAATACTTTTTTTTAACAAAACCATCAACAAACAAGTTGTATCAACAACTTGCATGATTGTACCTTATTTTGGCATTGATGCAGCGGATGTCATCTTGTCTATGCATGTAGTGATGTCAGCCTCTATATACTGTATGTGTCAAGTCTGAAGTAAAGTGAGGAAAAATTGATGTTTTTATAGACATTTGAAATTTTGCTCATTATAAGGAAATTGGGAAAAAAAAAAGATTTGAAAAATTCATAAAAAATTTGGAACTTTTGCCTACTTTTTCCAAAATGGAATCACATCTATTCTGTGTCACTGGTAATCTATAAACCCAATCTGGTATGAATTCAACCAATAGTTTTGCTGCTACAGACATTTAAAATTTCACCCCTCATAAGTAAATGGGAAACAAAGATTAAAAAAATTAATAAACAACGTAAATTTTAATCTGATTTCCCCAAAATGTAATCACATCTATTCTGGGGTACTGGCAATCCATAAACATAATTTGGTATAAATTCAACCAACAGTTTTGCTGCTACAGACATTTGAAATTTCACCCATTATACGTAAATGGGAAAAAAAAAAAAATTAAAAAATTCTTCAGAAAATTGAAACTTTCACCTACTTTTCCCAAAATGTAATCACATCTATTTTGGGTCACTGGCAGTCTATAAACACAATTTGGCATGAATTCAACCAATAGTTTTGCTGCTACAGACATTTGAAATTTTGGCCATTATAAGTAAATGGAAAAAAAATAAAAATAAAAAATTCTTAGAAAATTGGAACTTTGACCTACTTTTCCCAAAATGTAATCACATCTATTCTGTGTCACTGGCAATATATAAACCCAGTTTTGTGTGAATTTAACCAATAGTTTTGCTGCTGGAATGTTAACAAACAAAGAAACAAATCTAACCAAAAAAAAATACCCCTTGCCTCCCCCTTTTTTTGGGGGGGAGGGGGTGGGGGGGTGTTAATTAATGCTACATCTTTATCAAACCTATGTGTAGTGTCTTGCTATCTTCACATACTGATGGTTTACATTATAGCTCCTTCAGCTTAGCTCTGTTTTTACACAGAAAACAGCCACAGTAAAACCATAAGTCACTCTCAAATCACTGTGTTTTCCTTTATGGTTTGTGTTGCCAATAGTTACAGTAAAAATCCATTTGGAATCAACCAAACAAGGTCCGAACTGTCACAGTTTAGTCTGAACTGTAGATCAAAGGGTGAACTGCAGTGTACATGTAATATAACAGTTATTATAGGCTTTATTAGTAACCTTACCAATATAGAGGAAACATTGAAATTTCGCTTTCAGTGTTTATTCTTTCACTTTAGAGCAATTTCCACAAGGCTTCTTTTGCCTTGAAAATAGTTTCTAATCAGTTTTCACTTCCCACCTCATCATACTCAAATACTGCTGGTTTTAGTTTTCAACACGCTGAGACATCGCCAGACTCAAGGCTACAGTGACTCACTAATCCCTCTGTTGGTCACATACATTCACAGTCACAGCTGCGAAACAAAGTACACTGGCATCTAATGAGGACTTCAGGTTGTTATTTTTTATATTTTAAAGTAGAAATACTGCCTGTAGATCCTTTAATTAATTCATAATTATATAGAGGAAGATAACTGATAGGTACATTGGATATTGGTACAATTTGATAGTAAACTTGACAGTACACTGGAAAAGTACAAATAAAGAATAATTATGATAACCAGTAACTTTGTCCTTGCTTAGAATATGAAATTATTATTTTACTTCTCAAAATTGCTGTTGTCTTTTGTTCAGTGCACATTTGGCCTATGGCTTTTGGTAGTGATGTAGTTCTTGAGACTGGTCTTGGTCTCAAGAACTGTTTTTTATGGTTTTGGTCTGGTCAACTCATTTGGTCTCAGTCTTGTCTTGGTCTGGACTTTTTTTTTGGTCTCAGTCTTGTCTTGGTCTCAGACATAGTGGTCTCGATGAGATTTGTACAAAAACAGCATTATCTCAGAATAATATTATTATTTATTATGTGCCCTCTTCAAGACATAAGGACAATATAATAGAAAAGATCACATGAATATGACTGAACTAATCATGACACTTTACGCTAATGCCTTTTTTCCGACAACTGATCTCAGTAATCATGTCATGTCGATTCTAACTCTAGTCTGTTTTTGGTCTTGGTCTTGGTCTTGTCTTAGTGTGTCATGGTCTTGTCTTATCTCGATGCCCTTCGGTCTCGGCAGTATCTTAGTCTTGATCTAGTCGGTCTTGACTACAACACTAGCTTTTGGTGAAAGAAAGAGTTTATTTCAGGCTTTAACCCATTAAAACCCAAAGAGCCACCAATGACACAAACACATAAACTGCTAAATACCTGTTGATCCATTAATCCTATCAATTCATGTAAATAAATTAGTGTGAAATGCAGTTTGCCATCTTTTGACGGTCATCAGATATGACTCATTTGTATGTTGAGAGGCGCTGTAGTGAACATGAAAACACCATCATCCTCTACAACATTGATTCACCAGTAACACCCATGGAATAAATTGATTGCATTCATTTTGTCTTCCATTTCAAATGTTTCCTCAAATTTCCACTTCTCTGATGAAAGAAAAACATCTAAGCCAAAAAAATAAAACAAAAACGTGGAGTTTTCAGTGATAGTGGATGGACACACTTGATTTTACATTCACTTAGCAATATTTTGGCTGAAAAAACAATCGATTTTTCCTTAATTTTTCTCTGTTTTGGTATAATTAACTTTGAATTTACTCTGAGTTTTCATGAACATCTACATGATATGCTTTATACCAAAAAATGCTAAATGTAGAGGCTAATATTATTTTTTAAAAAAGATGATAAATCAATGTAGAAAGGTAGAAGTAGAAAAAAAAATAATTTGGGAACTGCCACAAAAGTAGCACTGGGTCTTTATGTATTAATATGCATTGCTTTCATTTCTTATTCAACTAAAGTTCGGAGTTTTTTGGTCAGCAGTTATAAAAACTGAATTAAAATAGTATCATCCCATTCTATGAGGTTCATCACCAGGCTAATGCGCTCAGTGTGGAGTGAATATGCACTATACAAGTGATTTACATTCAGTCACAGTAATGCTTCCTCTGTAATGATTTTTTTTAGTATTAATGCATCAAGATGTCTACTATTATGTTATCATGTGCCTTCAGTTATGGAGTGTTGGTTTACTTGCTGTCAAGAAACGAAGGCTAAGCTGGATGTATTAGCTTGAGGTTGCGTACTATGTTCTAATAGGCACATTTTATTGGGAAAAGCCTTAGCCAGATTCAGAAATCATTCATGCAGTCGTTTCATTCACTCTGCAGACCTTTAGGTATTTGCTACAACTAGTGCATTATATATATCAAAGTGCATCCACAAATCAGATAATGTTTCAGTCAGTACCGGTGCTTCTGTCACTCAGATCTTCTGTCTGAACCCTCTTGAAAAAAGTTCCGTTTTACAGACACCAACACTGTACATTTTTATAGGATACGGAGTGTACTTTTCTCCAAGTGCAATCCCCATATTGTGATGTTCTTCTGACCTTAATTTATTTAGACTAAACTGCAGATGACACATTGAGTTTGCTGTAAAGAAGTTAATGTTTTATAGAATAGATAAATAACCCAGTGAAACCCATTTATTCTGTACTCTGCAGCTCATTTATCTGACTTATTGCTGCACTCCACCTTAAATAAATGTGGAAGCAACAGCTGTGATCTGTTAATATCAAAATATTTGGCTGCAGAGGAAATGTTGTCCTGTAGTGTACCACACTCTTTTACTACCATGTAAAGAAAATGGAAAAGAGCATCTAAAGTAGTAAGTGAAAACACGATAAAAAGCCAAAGTTCAAGGACACTTTTTAGCAACTTTTTAACCTCTTTTTCTCCTCTTTTGCTCTTTTTCTATGCAGCACTTTAGATGATGAGGGCACTAACCTCCGGCAGCAGAAACTGGACAGGCAGGTAAGTTTGCAGTACCTCCTGTGCTTCAGATAATTTAGTAACTCACAGACAAAAAGCAATTAAAAGAGGGCAGTTGTAATGTGATTTTAAGTTCTTCTGGACTATCATGGGGCCAAAGATGGTCAGCTGGGACTTATTATCTGTGTGCTCTTCTAATGAGAGGATTTGAAAAATGCTGTGCAAGAAAAACTGAGGTCCAGTAAATTATCTTCATAAAATCCAAGCCAAGCTGCATGGTGTTTGGACCACATACTAAATGAATAACCATTTTAACATAATGGTTAAAGTTATCAGAAATGACAAGAAAAATATACTATTTGGTCAAAAGTGAATTGATTGAATTTAGGTGTATTTTTTATTGCAATAATCATCAATGCAATTAGTATTTTTATTTTGTCTGTAGGGTTAATTTTGTTTACACTGTCATCTAATACTTACAAAAAGAGCCACAGCTTATTTTTATAGAATTTAAATGATCATGTCATCTATACTGTAAAATCCAAGTGACCTCAGTGTACATGCATGTGTGTGTCTGTGTGTCCGAGGATTCACACAAAATCCATACTGAGCTGACTGCTGTAGTGTGGTATACTTGTGTAGTTGTGGTCAAGGAACAGACGAGCAAAAAAATTTTGTGACATATTAGCAATTTTGGCCATATAATCATGTCGCTATGGCCAAAACGCTGCTGGACAAATGTGGTACAGCATGCACAAATACATAATAGCACAAAAACTACCACATCAAGAACCCAATGCACTAATTATCATTTTATGTTCTATCTATCAATGTATGTATGTATCTATGTATGTATGTATCTATGTATGTATGTATCTATGTATGTATGTATGTATGTATCTATGTATGTATGTATCTATGTATCTATCTATCTATCTATCTATCTATCTATCTATCTATCTATCTATCTATCTATCTATCT
>JAPTGZ010000018.1:38517316-38527871 GCA_029814645.1 Fowleria isostigma
GCTCCTTCGGGCAGAGTGTATAAATGTAACTTTTGGCAGCAAAAATGTATTTGTGGTGATATGGGATTTGAGATGTAAGCAGATAAATCTAAGTTTTGACTGAAAAAGAAAGAAATCCTTAGTAAACTTTGTGTTGTGGGTGTGCTAGATGTTTGGTCCTGTCAAAAATATATTAACCCTTTATCAGGCAAGTGACTTTTTTGGTAATTTCTGCACACACGATACAAGACAGTGACAGTACCATTTCCAATGAGGACAGTGAGGCATTAATCTCAGGTCTAATGTGGTCTACAGAGTTTGTGAGGTCCACTTCTGCATGAACAGTGAGTGTATCTGCTTTGTTAAGTACCATGACGTAACGGTACTAATGCAAGGAATGATGTTAAAGGGATAATGTGGATGTTGACAAGTGTCTGGAAAAGCAGTTATGTTGGTCTAATGTTCTAAAAGTGCTATTCTAATATTCAAAAATAGGATTTTTTTACACTTATGGGCAAGGAACCAAATACAGTAACTTTATTGTCCTTGATCCATCCAATCCAATCTATTTTTATTTCTAAAGCACAAATTAAAATAAACAAAAAGGTTTCCAAAGTGCTGTACAGTAAAATAAACACAAAAAAAACATAATTAAAAGGTAAAGTACTATGATAGCACAATGAAACATAATAGATAAATAAATAAAAAAAATAATGCATACATACGTACAGACATACATATACATACATACATACAGACAGACACACACACACACATACACACAAACATACATACATTTATTCTTATGTCTTATTATTACTTTATTTTACATGATTTAAACATCAACACACATTCTTCTTTTCATACACTATACATGATGACAGTTTTTCAAAGTGTGCTTGTTAGAGCCCTCTTGTGATACATGTGCTATATTTTTAGTAATTAGCAGCAGGGGAAAATCACTCACACCTCTGTTCTTGCCTGTGAAGGTATTTCCAGCAGTATGAATTTCGATGAGGAAGAGGATGATGAGGATGAAATCAGCTCCAGTTCTTCGCAACTCAACAGCAACACAAGACCAGGCTCTGCCACCAGCAAGAAATCATGCAAGGTACAATGACATTTACAGTGTGTTTCTGTTCTGTACATGGGGTCTTTTGGGAATAACATGCAGTTTGGTTGCTTCGATGGATCCTCATACTTGGGGTTGAAGAGGGGACAGAGTTTTTCCAATTTAAGTGTGAATATTTGTGATTAAGAATAAGTATATATCCAAAGACTTTACAGGGATTATTCTAAAACTGTGCTACACCAGCTGTTTCTTGGTAGCTTCCTGCATAATACTCATTCAGAGATTTTCTTGTCATGTTATTTGTGCTGTTATCATTGAAAATGGTACTTATTTGCTTATTTCTGCAGTGACTGAACCACTGCTCCACTTCTGTTGGAAAGGAGATAACGCTTGTGTGCTTCACCCAAATTCACACAGAGTAAAAATCAAAACAGCTTTATTATGGAAATTATGTTTTTATTCCTTCAGAAAACTGTTTTGTACAGCAAAATAAACCTGTCAACATATGACTAAATCTCATCACGTTTCAGTCAGATAGTACCAACACAGTCTGTTATTTCCACTAGAGATGAAATGATTAATCAGTTAATCAACTTGAATCAATTAGAAAAATTATTTAATTGCAATTTCCCTAAATCAAAGTTTCATTTTCTTTACTTCGCTGCTGCTAATTATCATTTCCACTGTTGTGTTTCACACATATTGTGACGCACATGACTCCAGAATCAACACAAAATTATGTGTTAATTGCATTTAGAAATTTGTTGAAGACTGCAATGTATATAATGTTTATAGATGTCATTTGACTTGTCTGTTGTAGCTGTACATATATATATATATATATCTATATATACATATGTATATGTATATATAGATATATATATCTAGAGAGAGAGAGAGAGAGAGAGAGAATATATATTTTCACTTTAATATTGATGTAATTGTTGGTGTGATTGCTATATAGATATTTGTCAGATGTCTTTTTCACATTTTTACTATTCTTTTCAGCAATTCAAATAATTGATTAATCAAATTGAATTGAAGAATATTATTCAAGGTCAAAGTCAGGTTTATTTTTATAGCACATCTACAACAATACAAAGTGTCCAAAGTGCTATACAAGAATATAGATAAAAATCTAAAATATAAGAAAACTACAAAAAATATATGGATATAAAAGATAAGATATGCTAAAACTAATAAAGCAGGTACACAGTAATAACATAAATAGTCTCTAAATTACGACCAGAAGATAAAACATACTACAAGTCACACACCAGTGTAAATAGGTGTGTCTTTAAAAGAGATTTAAAGTGTTCAATGGACTGTGCACATGTGATATTTTGGGGTGTGAGAGTTCCAGAGCCTTGGACCTGTTACAGAAAAGGCTCTGTCACCTTTAGTCTTCAGGCAGGTTCTTGGTATAACTGATAAATGAACCAATTCCCAAAATAATCCATAGCTGCAGCTCTAATTTCCAGTGTTGAAATTCGTCAACCGCGCTCTTCCACATCTGATCAACACACCTGTACAATGTACTGCTTCTGTCCTGACCCTTAAAAGGACAAGTACAGCAATGACAGCGAGTATGGATCCCAGATATTCACCCGAGAGCTGCAAAATCTAATGCTAGAATGAGTCAACATCTCAACAGCTTTAGCCTTTATAAAAACTGCAGCCTTCTCTGTGCTCAAGTTGAAATGTCAGCCGCTGTTGTAAATACGATAACAGCCGTTCCTCGTTCCTCTCATTCAGCTCAATCTCCTGTCTGTACACCAGGTCCTTATTTTAGACACTCTGTGCTCATTCTTATCCCCAGTGGGTCTTCAGACTCATTACTCTTTTTCTAATAAAAGGCAGCTCCAACACATCACTGAACACTTCACCATCTCATGAGAGTCTTGCCCTGTATGGGTTGTGGTCTCTACAGGAGGTGGCCTCAGCACCCACTCCGCCAGTCAATGAACCTGCCATCGATGTAGATGACCTTGAAGAGTTTTCCCTGCGACCAGCACCCCAGGGTGTCAGAGTGAAATGCAGAATCACCAGAGACAAGAAGGGCATGGACAGAGGCATGTACCCCACCTACTACCTGCACCTGGAGAGAGAGGATGGCAAGAAGGTGAGAGGGGTCAGAGCAGCAAAACAAAACAACCACTGGGTCAATATAGAAATGAGGGACTTTTGAAGTTTATGGGATATATCCAATCACTTATTAACCCTTTGGTGCATAGTAGTCACTAGAGTGGACAGCTATTCCACAGCTTTTCTCTTGTATTTTCATGGATTTTGTTGTTTTCGTTCCATATCAGCCAACACATTGAACACACATGCATCATCCACATACACTGGAACTCATACCGTCACTGAAACTTTACTGTTCTTGATAAACCTGATCTGCAGTAATGTGTTTGGGTCTAAATCAATTGCTTGTTATTGTTATTAGATTGTAATTAACAGGGTTTTTTTTTTTGCAAATCTTTTTTTTTTTACACATTATTTCCATGAAGTGAGTAATGACTAATATTGGAGTATATTAAAATGTGATAAAATATCAGATTAGCAGCATTAAAAATGTTTTTATTTCATAGACTTCATGCAGTATATTGTTAAATACATGTTTCTTTGCTTTAAAAATTAAATGCATAATGTACATTTTTGCAACTCTATGAAAAATAGGTTCATTAAAAAAAATCATTCACATTGTGTTTTTTTTAATGCCTAGAGGAATAAAAACACTCAGGAAAAAAAAATCTTCATTAAGGCTCTCAAATACATGCATGAAAGGGTTAATAAAGGATTAATACATAATTAATAAATGAATAAATATACTAAAATGTCAACCAAATAATCATCCAAATGTAATATCAACCACCTTCTAATTAGCTAAACAATAACAAAATTAACATATTCAAAAATTGTTTTGATTGTGTTCTTTTAATTAAGTTAAAATAGTCATGCCAGATATTTCTTTTTTGACAATATATCAAGTTTTATGTGGAAAATGTGCCTGAGAAATCACTTTCAACTCAGCTACCCATTACAAAAACACCTCTGAGGGAAGTGTGTTAATTCCAAATCACATGACCAGCTGCACATGATGTCATTTCCTCCTGAAATGACATCCTGAAAACACTGGACAGACTCCAACATATGTTCTTTCTCCTTTTTATGACTTATTTAATATAAAGTAGTGTGTGAGTCAAGTGTGTATTTATTGCATTGTTATGTCATCAGTGTTACTACAATATCTTTATAAATGACTTTCAATTTCAATTGTACTCAGTTGTATATTTAATATTTAGAATAATCTTTCTGTAAAAATGCCATGTGATGTTATGATTATGTTGATTTTTAGGACTGAAAACAGAAAAAATATCAATTATACCTGTCAACTATGTTACCTTGTAAAAGGAACTCAGAAAGTCCCTCAATTATATATTGATTCAACTTAAACAACTATTCTACCTGTGATAGCTTTCAGGTAGAATAGTTTCTGGATGATTAAGAGGTATATTAAGTATCTAAATTTTGTGCTTACAGTCACAGAAAAATTTATCAGACCATCAAAACTCATGAAAAACAATGGTTATACAAGCGAGTACTAACTCCTGTGTGTATCATGTGACTAAAACAGACAGAAAAGAAAACATGGAATGTCTAAAAGCACTGTTTTTGTCAGTACAATGCCATAGGTATTGAAGTAAGAACTTATGTGATTTTGGTTATTTTCAAGAAAACCATGGAAAATGACTAGATATCAGCTCTAAAATTAAACTCTTATGAGCTATTTTTTGTTGTTATCATTATATTTGTCCAGACAAATGTACCTTTAGTTGTACCAGACATTAAAATGAACAAGAAATCAAAGAAAACATAGGGTGGTCTAATATTTTTTCCACGACTGTATGTGGTGATATTTTATTTGTATCCATAGGTTTTTCTTCTAGCTGGAAGAAAGAGAAAAAAGAGTAAAACATCAAATTACCTCATCTCCATCGATCCCACCGATCTGTCTCGAGGTGGAGAGAGTTTCATTGGTAAATTGAGGTAAGATCACATTGACTTTGCGAAATAAAGTCTGGCAGACAACAACAGCGTAGGGTCAGCCACACTGAAGTACAAGTCAAACCCTCTGGGAGTTTTAATTGTGTTTTTTGTGTAATTGCTGTTTGATTGTACTTTGTATTAATCTCAAGTGTATTAATCTCATGCATTTTTTATTTGGTTTGTACACCATGTGGTTATATATTCTTATGAATATTTAACAGACATCTGATAATGGTCAACACTCCAGATGTATTTCACAAAAATCATTTGCATATGTAAATAATTAAAATACAGTGACTACTCTTTGGTTCATAAAGTCCTATTGGATACAAAATTTATGAATTAAGGACAAATTGAATCTGTGCAATTATAGAGCATGTTCAAGTCACATTTTCCATATCTGCTGACACCCAATAAGTCAAAGTTTGTTTTTTTTAACATTAAATAAGTGGCTTGATTGGAAACAGAATGATGCAACAGTTTTTTTATACACTTTTTTTTTATAGATTGTCCAATACAGTGGACAGCTTTTTTATTTATTTATTTTGTATTAATGTATAGCTGTGAAACTCTTGTCCATACTGAGGATGAAAGTTTATTGCTGGGTCTTAGGAGGATATTTAAGGTACTTACCTGTAGCTTCACAAACAGGTGTTGTCTAATGTATAAATTATCCGATACCTACACTCACTGCAGCATAAATGTATTCCCTTCCTGTATGGGGTCCTTTTAATTTTAAGGCCATAGTATGAGGTGCGTAGTACCTAATCCTTAGAGACAGCTGCAAGGCTGTGTCTGTAGCTCCATGGAAACTCCAGGAGAGTCTAATCAAATATGGCTCTGTGCAGTCTTTAATCTTCAGAGCTGGTCTGACCATTGGTCGATGCACTACTCAAACCTTCAGAATCACAATCCCACTTGAATGATGGAGATCTACATTTAAATGAACGCTGACCTTTAATGTAGTGCTGCTCAAGAGTCCTCGAGGGGTATGTCCTATCGGAGGAGTACATTCAACCTTTTATATCTGGATTTGAAGAGTGAGAGACCAGCTACACATTTATATACAACGTTCTTATCCATACAACCACTGGTCTGCTGGCTGCATGGTCATGCATATCTATGTAATGTGTTTTCATATGGCACTGAAGTTTGATAGTTTTTCCTCTTGATATAAACACTCAAAATGGTGGAATTATCTAAGATGCCTTAACCCATAAAGACCCAGTGCTACTTTGTGTCAGTTTGCAAATTAATTTTTATTTCTATTTAATCTTTCTTAAGTTATTTATAACCATTTAGTATCGTATTGTCCTTTGTATTTTTTATTTTTTTAATAAAAAAATCAGGTTTTCCCCCATATTTAATTCAGTGATCACGTAGATGTTCATAAAAGCTCAGATTTAAGTTAATTGTCATATATCTGGAAAAGAAAAAAAATGAAGAAAGTGGGACTTTTTTTTAACAAAATATAGCATTAACTGAAGATAAAACAGGTATTTCAATCCACTGTCATCTAACAAACTCCATGGGTTTTACCGATGAATCAGTGTTGTGGAAGATGACAGTGTTTCCATGGCAACTATGTCCAAATGGGTCATATCTGATGACCATAAAAAGATGAGAAACAATATTTTACACCAATTATTTACATGTATTGATAGGATTAGTGGATCAACAGGTATTAAACAGTTTAGTTCAGTAAATGGTTTAGGTTGCTGGTGGCTGTGTGGGTCTTTAAAGACATAAGTGAGGAATTCAAGCTGAGCAAATTACACTAAAAAGGTTTTTTTAATTTCAGAAAGTTCAGGAAGTGGGCCAAAAATAATTGAACTCAAGTATTTCCTTTGTCTTTCATTTTTAATTGTTCTTTCTACAGGTGTGCAGACTAAAAAGACCTTCTACATTTTAAGTAACTGCTAGAACGTAAAACACACTGTTGCCCATTGAGTTGAAATAAAATATTTTTACCTGTTCTCATGAACTGATTTATTCTAGATAGATAAAGTGTAGCGGGACTCAGTTTGTAATGATCGCACCAGGTCAAAGCTGGTTACTGGTGCTTATAAATAGAAATAAAAAGATGAATGTGTCTGAAAACAAAATTATTCCAACTTTCTGCCACCAGTATAGACATGTAAAAACATTTTTGCAATAATGTCAAGTTAGAGTCCTACAATAATACACACTTATAAAAGGTATCAAGACTGTCTTTGTTATTAGTAATTTAAATAAATACGACAAAGGATAGCAATACTAAACACACCCAGTAATGTAAAAAAAACTCTGGCAAGTGTAAAAACAAAAAAAAGTGGTTGTACAATAGTAAAAAAATATATAATTTTGTACAGAGGATAACATATTTTCCCTAAAACAACTGAATACTGAAGTGTTGGCAGGGTTATTTCATAGTTACTTGTTTTCATTTATGATAGAATAACATAACTGCATTGCAATATTTGATCCATCACAGATAGTATTATAATGGAAGAAACCAGAGGATTTAATGTAAAGTAAGTAGTAGCAGGCTGTGCATAGTAAATGCGCATTAATGAGTCGTGTCAAACATAATCTAGGGTAAATGAGTTACAGAATGGGAACTGGCACTGTGAATGACCTGGAATGGGTTTATAAAAAGGCTGTTTTGTGTTTTTTCCAGAACTGAAGTGGTGCAAATTATGTTGCATAACAAAACACTCATGCTGTATATTGTGCATAAACATGATTTGATGTGTCTGTTCTGCTTTCCCTCTGCAGATCTAACCTCATGGGGACAAAGTTTACTGTGTACGACAGTGGCCTGAACCCTATGAAGAGTACCACCAGCCTTGAAGCTAGCAATCTGCGCCAAGAGCTAGCAGCCATTTGCTATGTGAGTAAAATCCTCCTTACAATCAAATGTTATTATATTTTTTTTTTCATGCAGGCGACTTTAGTGTCAGGATTATTTATATCTTCGCACACCGTAATTATAGTGTTTCTGAATTTAATTGTACCTTATTCTGTATAGTTATAATGAATTACTGTTTTTTATAGAAAATGTTTCTAATAGTCTACTAAACAGGGAGTGCTGCATTATCCAAGTAAAGAGTTAACTGGTATCATTTTGTTTGTAGTGAAAATACAACATTGAAGTGTCGAATGTGTATATAGTAGGTACTTGTTTAAAAAAATCCAGTCAGATAATCAGATGAAGCTATCAGTGGAAATTGAAGAGTCATGACACCTCCTTAATCAACTTTAGATCAAGTTAATTATCATCCGTGCATGTTTTAATCTTCTGGAATATTAATGATGCATTAATATCCAGAGCTTTTATGTATCCAAATATAACTATTATAGTTCATCCTAATGAGATATGAAGTAAATGTAGTTTTTGCTAAGGATAGTTTTTTGTTTTACTATATAAAAAGAGTTACCATTAACCAATAATTTAAATAAAACAATGTGTCATATCTTATTAATGTATTCCGTGGCTTGTTTGAGGACATGCTATTTTTCACATTTCTAGGAAACCAATGTTTTAGGATTCAAAGGTCCTCGCAAAATGAGTGTCATCATTCCTGGAATGAACATGGACCATGAGCGAGTGTCAATTCGCCCACGGAATGTATGTGTTACCTAATTTCCCAATAACCAGACAAATTCAGCTGCTTCTAATAACAACACGATTGATCTGCTGTCGATGCATGAAGCTATTTCACTCTTGTTCATTACAGGAGCATGAGTCACTTCTTGCCAGGTGGCAGAACAAGAACACAGAGAGTGTGATTGAACTTCACAACAAGACGCCGGTGTGGAATGATGACACACAGTCCTATGTGCTCAACTTCCATGGCAGAGTCACTCAGGCGTCTGTCAAAAATTTCCAAATCATTCACGACAATGACCGTGAGTTACTGACTTTTCCTTTCCTTTCCTTTCCTTTCCTTTCCTTTCCTTTCCTTTCCTTTCCTTTCCTTTCCTTTCCTTTCCTTTCCTCCTCTCACAGACAGCGAAACAATACAAGTAATAATACATGATCATTATATTCAGAAACGGGTTTGATCATGCACAGCACATTGTCTGATCTACTTCATAGCCAACAGAAAGAACCAGCCAAAGTTCTGTTGCTATGGTTACCCGGAGTTTACTATTCTCCAATTCAGAAAAGTGAAGGCTTTATATTGACAAGAACTCAAATCAAACATACATGCAACGTATTCGTGCAGTAACAGAGCTACTTTTCTGGACTAAAAGTTCCTCTTTAAATGCACTATAGTTCCTGTTTTCCTCTAATCTCTCAGCTACTGTCAAAGAACTTACATTGATAAGATGTGAAATCTCACATTAGAAGTTGCGCTACACCCCCACTGCGGTGGCTGTTGTCAAAAAAAGCCCCGAGTTTCACGACTTTACTTCTACACTTTCTGACAGGGGTGAAGTTGACTGCAGTAAATCAGATAAATCTTGGGTCACAATACACAAAGCTATGATGCATCAAGGTCTAAAGTACTACAGTTTATAAGGGATTTTACATTACTTTACTATTTTGGGATTATTTTTTTTTAAATGTGAGTATTTGTTAATTATTTATTATTGAATAATGAACCATTACAATTAGTCATGTTATAATTCTAAAAAAAAAATTCTATAGTAAAAACAAAAAACACAAAAAAGTTCAATGACATTAAAAAAAGAGTTAAATTAACATCTGAAACATCACCAACATTGAAAAATTAACCTTGTATAAATATTGTTAATTTCTTCCTGTTTCCATTAAAGTCTGTTTTCAGTCTTTGTGCAGTGACTTACAAATTTCAACATCACAACATCATGCAAGTCTTTTTTGATTTTTGTGGAGTATATTTTCCTTCAGCAGATGATTTTGATGGATTTCTCAAAGTCAAACATGCTAGATATCATGTTGCATTCAGCACAGTGAGAGTCAGACGTTTTAGTGAACAAACATTAAAAGTCCTTTTATTGGACATTAACTCAAAGACCCAAACATCCACTAGTGACCAAAAGCATCTAGTTATGTAACGTGTTTATTACCTGTTGATCCTCTAATCTTATCAGTACATGGAAATAATTGTTAAATACAGTTTGTCATCTTTTCATGGTCATCAGATATGACACATTTGGATGTTCAGATGCTCTATAGTGAACACGAATTTATTCTGAGCTGTAATGAACATCCACATGATCAGTAAATGAAATATAGGAAAATATAATATTTTTGCCAAAAAATGCAAAAAACAGACAATATTATTATAATAAATGGTGATAAATTAGTTAAGAAAGTTTAAATATAGAAAAAAATAATTTGGGAATTGCCACAAAAGTAGTAATGGTCTTTATGGGTTAAAGATTGGGAAAACTCTTTCCCCCATATAGACGACATTTGACGACCCCCCCTCATATCCTTAATGACGAGTTTTGACACCTCTGTTCTATCACTAAAGATGTGAA
>JAPTGZ010000018.1:38538599-38552066 GCA_029814645.1 Fowleria isostigma
GTACACATATATAGTATGTTAGTTTTGTTTAAATAGTTATCTTTGCTTCCAAAATGCCTCAGAGATGGTTTTTGTTTAATTTCTCACAACACTGATTTTTTTTTTTAAATCCATGCCTTTGATTTGAAATGTTCTACCTTTAAATTTCTAAAAGGCTTTTTATGCTCTGACTTTAAATAATCATTTTCTACCACAACTAACCATCCACTTTCTTCGCATCTCACTTAGGAAGACAAATCTGTCATTAAACTTTAGGAAAATATTGATATATTGCAAATCAACATGAATAGGACATCTTTTGAGCTGTAGCTATGATATGTCCCAATATTTTTATCCATATAGTTTATAAACAACAATATTAACTTGATGTTCATTGGCAAAATGACTGCCAGAAATCTTTGCATGTGAACTGTTAATTAAAAATCAATACTGTTTTTAGAGTAGATGCAGTTACACAATATAAGATCACAAAACACAAGGTTATTAATAATATCAACATGCTCTTTGACCACTAACAGATTACTGGTATTACTCACCAGTCCTTTGGCCCATTGGAGTCTTATTGATCATCATCAAGTTTCCTGATTTTGTCTTCTGCTTACATGTCAACTGTGAACATACAGAACATGAATGGAAGCAACAACACACACATATACATAATGTACTTGCACTATTCTATGTTCATATAGATAAAGCCGTAGAGATAAAGGCATAAAGGTATAAAACTGTTACCTTATAGATTATATAGAAGATGTAAAGCAGGATGCCAAAGCCATATATCGGTATCACTTGAGCCATTAGGTTGTATTTTTTTCGTCCTATTCCTTTTATTTTGGCTACGGTCTCCGCATTGTGTGTCATGGAGTAAGACGGATCCACACCCCACTGATCTGAATCCTCTGGGAAAGACAGCTGATGCATGACAGGAGGGTAGAACCCGGGTCCGACTGCAGGAAAGGACAAGACAAAGGGTTAAACCTCATCTTCAAAAATACCGTAAAGACATTACTTTGCACTTATGCATTTATCATTTTAAAGTAATGCATTTTTGTAGTTATCTCAAAATTTGATCCATCATTTTTCAGTGTCCCATTTTGGGATTAAACAGGAGTTTACTCACATCTCGCATCTCACCTGGTTCATATCAATGATATAAATTGGAATTCTAAAGGGAAAGAGCTTTAGAGTAAGAGTATGTTTTCTACCTGAGATTATAACATACAAATGTAGTTTAATAGGTACTGTATGATTGCAGATAAAATCATTGAACATATTAGATGAAATAGTAGAGTAGTTTCTCAAACAAAATGTCAATGTTGATGTAACAACCATAATGTTGGAGCAACGTGCTTTTGTTTTATTGCTATGTCAACATTTGTTTATTATTTGATTTTGTGTAAAAATAGTATGATTTGCTTTGAACTTATTTAAATGCCATATTAGTATCATTATCTTTTTAAATGTTGAGTAAAAGTTTATGCTTTTGGTTTGATCAGGCAGGTGAAGCTTCATGGACACATTGTCACCAGGAAGGGAATGCGTTATTTTTAACCAAGGTAAGAGTGGCAACTGATGCCACGCTCTTCTCTGTGTCTGTTTGCACATAGTTAAAGTGAACCTCACAAGATGACATCAGTTGTGCTCAGAAGTTTACATACCCTGACAGAATTTGTGATTTTTTTGCCCAATTTTCAGAGAATATGAAGGATAATACAAAACCTTTTCTAACACTTGTGGTTAGTGGTTGGGTGAATTTATCATCAAAGAAATGTGTTTGCTCTTTTTAAATTATACAGACAACAGAAACTATCCAAATGACCCTGATCAAAAGTTTACACACCTTAGTTCTTAATACTCTGTGTAGGCCCTGCCCTTTTAACATTGTGATAGCTTCAAGTCTTTTGTGGTAGTTGTGGATGAGGCACTGTATTTTCAGATGGTAAAGCTGCCCATTCTTGACAAAAAGTGTCCAGTTCCTTTACATTTTTGGACTGTCTTATATGAACTGCATATTTGAGACCTCCCAGAAGTGTCTTAATGACATCGAGGTCAGGAGACTGAGATGGACATTCCAGAACCTTCACTGTATTCTACTGTAGTCAATGACAGGTCGTCTTGACCTTGTGTTTTGGGTCATTGTCATTTCGGAACATCTAAGATCATCCCATGTGCAGCTTCTGGGTTGATGAGTGCAGGTTTTCCTCTAGTATTTTCCGACAACATGCTTCATTCATTTTACCATCAATTTTAATGAAGTTCCCTGTGCCTTTGTAACTCACACATCCCCAAAACATCCATGATCCACCTCTGTTTCGCAGTAGGGGTGGCGTAACTTTCATCACAGGCCCTGCTGACTCCTCTCCAAATGTAGTGTTTATAGTTGTGGCCAAAAAGTACAATTTTGGTCTCGTCATTCCAAATAACTTTGTTCCAGAGGTTCTGAGGCTGGTCTCTGTGCTGTTTGTCATATTGTAAGTAGGCTGCTTTGTGACGCTGGCGTAGTCAAGGCTTTCTTCAGGTGACTTGACCATTGTACGGACGTGCATTACCATCAGTCCTAAAATCGTGACTTGCCATGCCTGAGAAAGGATCCACAATATGAATTTTTTCCTCTTTTTAGCATAATATCCAACTGTAGTTAGTGAAGTATTCACTGAGCCTTAGGTTGGTTTGTTTTGTTTTTGTTTTTGTTTGTTACTTCTTAACCCCAGTATGTGCTATAACCTACTCCTGTAGTGGGTTGATTTAATGAATGAGCACCAAGTATCTGACATTAATGCATGCATTCTGGAATGTTCTTGCATAAGTTGATTTGGTGCCATTTGTCATCAACAAATGCTGGTATTTTGTATAAAGTTTTGAGAGCTCTGAGACGAAAAAGTACTACTGTTTCAAGTCCTCCATAAATATTGATCCCAGTGACCTGCTGCATGTCACTTCTCATTTCTCCTGTTTCTTCTGTCTTTTCTGCCAGTTTTATTCAAGATGTGAATTTCTTCAGAAACCGTTGACTTTTCTTTAGCAGATTATTACAAAACCTTAGTGTTGTGCCCAGGTGGCACCAGGTAGCCTACTGAGGGGGAGGCAAAGGTCAAAGGGCAGCAGGGACGTGGTGATAGTAGGGATGGAAACTCAGAAGTAGGTCACTAGGACAGTTCATCTCACAGCTGTAATCAAAACAAATCAATGATCTGATTCTGTATAAGTAACATTGTTGACTATGGATAGAATCACTTTTACCTACTTGAAATCAAGCAGTAGGTTGTACTTTTTTCTTTTTTTTTATTGTTGCCATTAACTCTCAGTCTTAAGCTTTTTCATCCTTACGTAATGTCCTGCGTGGGAAGTTGCTTGAATTATATTGTATAACAACATTATTATATCACGATGCATTTCAGACACCACTGACATTGATATTCAGATGTCTGTTTTTTATTATGGATAATGTCTTCAACAGTGTTTGGCCCCATAATTTTGCAGGGTTTTAATGTTTATTGTTTCCTGTGATGCAGATGATTTATTTGTGCTTATGTTGTGATTTTTGTTATTTATGTACAACAGATATTAAATGCAAACTATGCAAATAAGTGTTTTTAACATTTTCATGTAAAAAAAAGAATCACAACAGCACTAGCATTATCTGTTTTTTTATTTATAGCAGTCTTTTTCAGTTTTGTGTACAGCAGAATGCATGGAACACTCCAGGTTTACTGCAGAAATCAACTTTTTAAAATATCAGAAATATAAATAAATGACTTTTTCATATTTGAGCATTTACAAATGTGCAAATAGACATTCACAATACGCACATATGCCTGTATGCACAATAAAAATAGATGTTTTGATTTTTTATTTCAATGTATTCTTTGTTTTTGTGAGGCCTAGCGCATCATGTATACACAGACTAACAGCTGGCAACAACAACAGCAGCAGCAGCAGCAGCCATATAAAAAATGGTGATGGAACAGGGTGGAGATGGATAGATGGACGATGATCTGATAAGCTGCCTTACCCTCAGGTTGGCCCATGTCCTCTTTTCCTCTGGGTAAGAACATTCTGGGCAGGAAGAGAGAAACACAAAGAACTGAGCATGATATAAGAGTAACCTTCTGGCAAGTTGTTATAGACATTTTGTCTCAAAAAAACAACATCCACGCAGTTATTTGACATGAGCAGTAAACCTAGTATCCACACAGATGTCTCTCCTCTGGTGACGTTCCTGCTCAGATTAGACCAGATTAGACCTGCTGCCTTCAAATGCTGTTTGGAATATGGAGCATAAATCCCCAAGGATGGAATCAACTCTGTGACATAATTATTATGCAATGAGAGCAAACCAATATATTCCAAAATATTGAGAAATTATGTGTAATATATTTTCACATTGTGCATACAGATAAGAAGAAAATCAGTATAATATGTTGTTTTGACACATAATTTCTTTTAAAAATGTCGCATTGCTCATGTTCACATCGCAGCATCAGTGTGACCTTAGAAAAACAGTGGAAAAATTCTACTTATTCTGCTTTTTTTTTTCTCAGAATGGGCCCCATGTGGTCGTTCTTTTGTTTTTGCACTTGCGTTACTACAGTATAAAATACAGATGGAGGATTGGAGGATGTAATCAATGAGGAAAAGATGCCTGTATCTTTTGATTGGATTCTAATTATGTAATCAAACTGAATATTCAAGGTTATCAGTATTTTGCTGATTGTTGAGGCAGGGGTTGTAAATCTGGTTCGAGGTGAAAGTAGATTTGGAAAGCATTTCTTAATAATATGTCAGTGAAAAAAACCTTAGACAGGTTTTTTCTAAGGATTTGAGAGACTCACAGTTATCTCCCTCTCTTCTATTAATCAAACCTATATTTCTGCTCCGAGCTGTTCTTATAAGAACTGCCATTTCTTTTTAGCTAATATAACACATTACATCTACATCTTCATGAAATCTGGAATATGTGCATGGTTTGCAGATTGTTTACAGTCTCCGACCATTTGACAGTGAGAACTATGCATGCGTGGTGTGCATGCATAGTCTGTGCATGGTTCGATAACTGATGTAATATACGTGTCACACATCTGCTTTTCTTGTCATTTTGTGTTACAGAACAGCCCACTATATAAATTAGAGCTATCCGAAAACAGTAATAATTATACAAGTAGTTCTTTATTAAAAAAAAAAAAAATCATGAAATGTACAAATCATGCTTAAAAAAAAGGCATTTACGTCGAGTACCTGAATGCACCATATGACCTCTCATCTCTCCACGCTCCCTGGTGTGTACTTTATACAGAGTAACAGCAGATGGCAGTACAAGCTCATCTACAGATCATCAGCTCCAACAGCAGTCCAGTAATGTTTGATTTATGGTGTTTCATACATCTGTCCACATTTTTCAAGCATATTTGACTGAGAATGATTATTTTGTTTTCTTTCTCATCCCCAAACCATGTATACTATGCCACTTTTTTTTTTTTATTCTGTAATTCACTAGGTTTTAGTCAACACAATCACTTCAGATGCATTTTACCTTAGAAGTAATTGTCAGTAAACATGTCAGACAGGGCTTACAGTGAGGGGGCTGTATTATTACTTTTTTTTTTTTTTTAAATTAATATTATTATAGATATAGTAGTAATTTAGTAAGGTGTTATCCAGTGTAGTTATTCATTTTGAATGTTAGTCTATACAGTGATAAATGTGAAACTGTGTGTCTGAATAACAAAACATTCAAAACAAATTAAGCATATAGTTTAAGATCTGAACATGAACAAAGAAGTTGGCATGCAGAAGATGAAGATCTGAAAACAATTAAAACATCTGGAGAAGGTGGATAAAATGTTAAGTAAGGAAATATGTACATTTAGGCTAATTATACAGTTATATAATACACACATATAATAGCTGTGAAGGACTTCTCTACCTTTTTCATGATACTGATTGTTAAAATAATAACTTTTAGAGTAGAGGTTTTTTTATCTCCTTCATTCCACCATCAGTACAGCATTTTACAGAGTACTGCAGCCCATTTAAGCACTAGATACAAGCTCAAACCAACATACACAAAGGTCAAGTAGGTGGGACCAAGGGGACTTATTAGCAAAGACCATGACAGACATGATAACTCCCACATGTATTTTTCACAGAATACTTATCAAGGTTTTTACAGCACTGATCAATGTGTTAAACCTCCAGAAATACCCAGTTAGTGCGGGAGTTGGATAAATAATTGATGATACATGTTTAATCAAACATTACATAGGAGGTTGTTGCCTTACAAGAGTGAAAGTCACACGTCGTATTATTGTTTACTGTGGTCACCTTGAGTAAATTTAACATTATTTTGGAAAAAGATATAACCTCTGTAACATAATTTCTATATACATGTGGTGTATGCTGTAACATATGGTTTGGTTTTCTAATCACCTTGAAATCAAGCTCGCTCTAGTATTGAAATTTATCTTCTGCAACCAGTTGGCAAAAACACAAAAGTCTGGGCCAAGCAGTTCCACCTTAAAGAAAGCCATATTGCTCAGTGTGTTAGGGTTAATTAAATCATAATGTGCTTTGAACTGAAGCAAAAGTCAGTCAAACTACACTAATTTATGCGGTATTGTTATGCCATTATGCAGTTTTGAGTGGGCATCTTTATACCTGATTTGAAAAGGATGAGCAATAGAACTTTTGGTTTGTATGGAGTGTACCAATGCTTTATGTTAAGGGCTGTCTAGGGGAGTACCCCAGGGGTCATATTTAGGTACTTGTCTGGTTTCCATTTATGTCGCCTTTAGACCATCTGTTTGCATAGGCTCAACCCTGCATCATCTGTGTCCTTTGCTCTGCAGATGATATGCAATTACACCTGTTATGCGATTCACAAAACCCAGGGTCATCACCACCAACTGACATTCAACAGTGAATAGCTCAATATTTTCTGCAGGTAAAATAGAAACATTCATTTTAATTTGAAATATTCATGTAATTTATGATAAAAATGCATATTAGAAAATACATTAAGAAACAGTCATTAATGCTGGCTTATTATGTTAGCTTTAAGAAAAACAACTTTAAAACTTTTAAAACTGAAACAGCTATTCAGCCAGTGAACTAAACATTCATTCATTTATTTTCTGAACCTGCTTTATCCTCACTAGGGTCATGGGGTTCACACGGAGCCTATCCCAGCTACTTAAGGGCGAAGGCGGGGTACACCCTGGACATTTCGCCAGTTCCTGGCAGGGCTGACATATAGAGACAAACACTCTCACATTCTCACCTATGGATAGTTTAGATAAACTAAGTAACATCAGTGCATGTCTTTGGAGGGAGGCAATTGGAGTATCCGGAGAAAACCCACGCAGACACTGGGAGAACATGTAAACTCCACACAGAAATGTCCCACCAGTCATGGTGCTGGAATCAAACTCAGGACCTTCTTGCTGTGAGGCACGAGTACTAACCACTGCACCACCGTGCTGCCGAAGTAGACATGAAGTAATTAATTGGATTTTTCCAGAATATTTCTATATATTTCCAGAATATTTTTTGAAACATCAACTATGAGTTAATGAAGCATCTTAAGGTTTTGGAAAACTGAGTAGTCAGAAAATATATATATATATGTATATTTCCTTTATTTATCTATGGAATGTTAATCAATTAATAAATGGTCATCTGATAATTACGCTAATTAATAATCACAGCCTTATATATGATTAAATGTTCTCTGTATAAACCTTTGTGTTTACATGTAGACGCAAGACATCTACAGATATTAGCTGACTACATTTCTAAGCTAACAGTGTTACAGCTGTAGAGGAGCACAGGTAACAATGGGAAAAAAGAGCCTCAATCTAAATTGAAACCATTACATAAGAAATGTATATTGTGATTGTTCCAATCACAGATATAGGCAAGAGTAACTGTCCTTATCTTAGTATGGATTTGCTAAAATTAACAAACCATAAGCCCCAGTTCAAGATAAGCATACACAGATCTCACATAATCAACTTTTAAAGCAATCATATCTTATTTAATAAAATGTTGCATTGTTTTATTGTATCTAAAGATTGTATTTAAGTCTTACCCCATAAAAGCTAAACGGCCTCTGTGTGTATACGTGTCTGGGGATTCACACAGAATCTGGAAACAGCTGACTGCTGCAGTTTGGCATACTTATGTATTTTTGGTCAAGAAACAGAATAGTGAAAATGGCAAGTTTATTGGATCAATATTTGGGGGGATATTAGTAATTTTGGAATACAATAGCCTTACAATCACGTTGCTATACCCAGACTGTTTTGGTGGTGACTGCTGGACAAATGCTCTACAGCACGTACAAATACACAACAGCATAAAAACATCTTGAACCCATGGATCCCCACGGGTCAATGCACTAGTAGTCTATAGTCTGATGTTTGTAAATAAGTCATTACTTTATTCTTATTGAAAAATGCAGCAGCTAAAAGTATTATTCGTTATAAACAGATTTTATTGAAGTTGCATAGAAATCTTTCAAGGTTGAATATGTAAGATCTGTGCATGCTCTTATGCTTTCATTAAGCTGGTGGTGTGATGTCCGTTAACTTAATTTCTAAGCTAACTCTGTGATACAAACTGTCACAGCTGTAGAGGAGCAGACATTGGAAAATGCAGGCATTGGCCAAGTGGAAGGTGGAGGAATTTTACAAAAATGCTGACAAAACTTTGGAAATCAATATTTTATGGCTTTTCTCCTCTTGGATGTTGGTGACAACAAGTGCTATATTAATGGAGTTTGTTAATGTAAACAAATGATTAGTGAAGCGTATGGCTGTAAGCCATGCCCATTGCCATGACAGCGTGACGTGTGCCCTGTATGTGTATGTGTGTGTGCCATAAATGAGAGTGAGTGTCGTAAAATGAACGTGTGTATAATGTGGGAGAGCTGATGTACTGAAGAAAAATAAAGTGTGTGCGTTGAAATGCAGTCATGGTCTGCAGGTTTCCTGAATATAACATTGGTGACGAAGATGGAGCTTTTTTTTCACTCCTCTGCTCTCATTCCTCGGTCTGCCAAGTGAGATGCTGGCCCCTTGGCTGCACTGGATTGAGTCTTTTGAAACTTTCATTGCAGCTTTTGGACTCACTGAAGCTAGCAATGCTAGTCAGAAAGCTATACTAATTCACAACCTGGGCTGTGAGGGACAGCACATTTTCTGAACTTTCGGACCTGCTGAGAAATACGAAAACTGTGTCACCTTATTAGCTGGCTATTCAGCTGTGCCTCAGAGCGTTATTGCTAGTGTATCATCAGCGCCAACAGCAGACAGATGAGTGAGTCCATCACTATGTAGTTGATCTCCAGTGCTTAGCTAGCTACTTTAAATTTGGACATCTGGAGACGAAATGATTTGCAACTTGCTAGTGGAGCATATGACTATCTCCAAGTTGCGGGACAAGCTACTCACTAGACAACCTGTCACTATTGAATAGTATAGCTGCCTTTCATCTTGGGTCTGCAGCTACATTAATGTCACAGCTTGTGCCCTCCAACTCACCCTTCTCACACATAACCCTGCTAGCACAGCCTGTGGCCCCGCCTGCCCAACTTCTTGACCTCGCTTCTTCTCATGACGGCATCGAGGTGAACATCACTGGACGGCAGAGCTTCACACACTGCTGGCCCTATGGGAATTGTGGCTCTTCCTCTCACCCCATGCCTGAGCCTGCCTGCCCAACCACAGGAAAGAGGTGCTGATGTTGCGGTGTAATGAATCACGTCTCCAGTGTGCTGGTCTTCACTTGCTGCTGCCAGCTACTCTGTGACTATGCCCTGGAAGCACTGCTGGCCATTGCTCTTCACATGATTGGAGTGCCTCACAGCATTTAACCACCGAGCCCTCACTGACCCAGCTGTGTCCTGGTGTCCAGTCTCTCCACCGGCTGCCCCTCATCCTCCATGATGACGTAATGGCTGAACTGCAGAAACTCTTGGACACTGGCATCAATGAATGGATGGATGTGTCTCCTGGATCTGCAACCTGGTGGTAGCAAAGAAAAAAAATCAGGTGGCCTGTGGCCCTGTGTCGACCTCATACAATAAACAAAGCAGTGATTCTGGTCAAATATCCTCTGCCTGCTGTATAAGAGTTGTCTGCAAAGTTCCATGGTTCCATGGACTTCACCAAGCTCGATCTCTGTCAGGGCTACCTGTAGGTTCCTCTACAACCAGATAACCATGACCTCACTACCTCTGTGACCTATATGGGAGTCTTCCGCTATACCTGCAGGCCTTTGGGACTTTGCTCTGCTCCTAGGCTTCCAGAAGATTATGGCCACCATCTTTGCAAGCATTGTAGTATATTTAAATGATATTGCTATCCATGGTGCCACACCCACTCCACACAACGGCAACCAGATCCTTATGTTGGTTGACATTTTTGCTTAGCCTGCAATTGAGTTTGTGGGTTTCTGCCTGACTGCTGATGGCCTGAGCCCACTCCACTCCAACGCCGTGGCCGTGCTGCACCTGCCAGAGTCGTCCTGTTTGGCACAGCTATCCTCCTTCCTGGGGATGGCCGCTTTCTACCTGTGTTTCCTCCCCAACTATTTGGAGACCACCACACCACTTTATTCCCTCCTGAAACAGGATGCACCTGGTCATGGATGCTGGCCTGCTCCTGCCATCAACCTTAAAATGCAGCTCACTTCTCCACCAATGCTTGCCCATTTTGACGTGCACAGTCCCCCCTTTGTCAAGTGCAGCACCTCCAACACTGCACTTGGGGCTGTACTGTCCCAGCCTCACCATGGAACTGAGCGCCCGGTGGCATTTGCTTCATGGTCACTTACTTCTGCAAGTACTCTGTGGGGGGAAAGGGAAGCGCTAGCCTGCATTTGGGCATGTTAAAAGTGGCATATGTACCTTTACGGATACAGTTTCACACTTTTCCTGGATCAACAGGGTGAGGCCATAAACTGTTGCACCGCTACTGTTAGACCAAGTGACTGCAGGCCTACAACTTCCCCACCCAGTTTACACCTGGCAGAGACGTGGTGGCGGATCTTCTCTTGTGAACCACTGCAAATTCTGCACCAGACACTCATCAGGACCCCTTGGAGCCAGAACAGATTGCATGCACCACTCCAAACTGCAATCTTGCTGTAGGAGTTACAAGAGGAAGTCTACATGGGATCCTACTCTGACCCACCTCTGCACATTTATCAGAAGAGCTAAGGTGCCTGAAGAGCTGGCACCCTTTCATGGAGTCAAGGGCAACCTGTCCTGCTGTAACAATGTCTGTGTGGCTAGGGGGCTCTGCACAGTAGTTCTCAATGTCTTGAGGGCCTGTGTGGTGGCTATGATGCAGAAGGCTTGCCTAGGAGTGGTGAGGGTGAAACTGCACTGAGGAGGCTTGGCCTAGTGGCCAGGCATTGACAAGGACGTGGAAACAGTGGTGAAAGATTGTGTTGCCTATCTCACTAGCGGTAAAAGTGGCTTGCCCCCATCTCCACTGCTACAGTCTGTGCAGTGGCCATCTGCTACATGGTCACACATTCAGGTGGACATCTGCGACAAACTCTGCGGTGTTCCCCGCCATTAGTATTTCCTTCTTGTAGCATATGAACTGCATTCCAAGTGGCCTGAGGTGCTTCTCACTGGTTCTGTCACCAGCAGGTGGTCAGAGACTTTCTGTCCATCTCTTTTTCCCCTGGGGTGTCCCAGATACCCTCATAACTGACAATAGACCACTGTTCATTTCCACTGATTTCACAACATTTCTGGAGGAGACGGTGATCAAACACATAAGAACGGTTCTGTACCACCTCCAGGCCAATGGCCATGTGGAAGCGATCAATCAAACCCTCAAAAATGGACTTAGAGCACACCTTGCAGATGGTCTTCCCACTGACTTACCTCATGCTTGGACACAAACTACAGCTTCCGTTGGACTGGCTACATCCTCCATCACAGGGCAGTCTGATAGTGACACCCTTCCTTGGCATCAGGGTGGCAGAGCAGCACGGCGTATGGAGCAGCAGTTTGACAGGAAACGCCATGTGAAATGCCCTTCACTCACAGTATAAGACTGGGTCTGAATTTGCTGAACTGGTCATTCACTCATACTGGTCAGCACCAGTGCAGATCAGTGCTCAGCTAGAACCAGCCACCTTCCGCCTGGCCAATGGGTCATGTTGACATGCCAGTCATCTCAGAAAGGTGACTCCACCATCCACCTCTGACCAAACAGCAGCTACTAGCATGGACAGGGATGGATAGGGACTGCGACCTCCCCACTGAAGTGCCAGATAACCCGGATGTTGGCCTACCAGAACACACAGAGCCACCACATCCCAAACATCACCTAGCTTGGGTCCATCTGTGGCCAACAGACTTCAGGGACTATGTTACTAACTTTTGACCAGTGACGTGCAGTAGGGTTCATGGCTGGTGAGGCACTGACCTTTTTCAGTCAGATCTACAAATATATGGTAGTCTTAAAAACTGGAACAGAGAGAGTGGGCAAAAGGAATGGCCCGGTTATATAGGCTGTGGATCAAGCCAGCACAGGTGGACTGACAGGAACCCAACAGGAAACTTTCAAAATGAGCCCATTTCAAACTAAAAATTGAAAAAAATTAATGTTCTTACCTTTGCTTGTACACGGAATCCAAGCGCCGATCCTTCTGGACTAAACTGTCTATGACTTTTTTGTAGAAGTCTTCCTTGTTGTCTTTCAGTTTTAAAAGTCTCTCCAACTCAATGGAGATCATTGCCAGGGAAGAAAGTTGCCCTTGATTAGTCCTGTTCCGACTGTATGTTTTAATTTTTTTAAATGCTGAGAACAGGGGCGGCCCGTGGCATAGGCCGATTAGGCGGCCGCCTAGGGCGCCACCTTCTAGAGGGGGCGCCTGTGGAAGGGTCGAAAAAAAACCCTGCGTCTATATCTAATACGTCTCAAAAAGACAAGTAAAGGTTTGCTTGCGTTAATGAACACTTTTCACTCTCTTCACCCTCCTCTGACATTTATGAATGAATGAATGAGGAAATATTTATTAAACATATTTCACCTTGTTACCAAATTGACAGCCTTGTGGATGCATTACGCACACAGATCCACAAACTGGCGTGAATCTATCAGCAGTGGTTCATTATTCCTCCAAACTGTTCAGACGGAGACTAAACTCAAACGCACAGGACTCAAACGCATGGAGAGAACCAAGACCAGCGCAGTGCCCAGTGCGCGTCAGGCGCGGTGCGTTCCTGGCATGGTGCACCCCAGAGAGACCAGAGAGAGAGAGAGACAGAGAGAGAGAGAGAGAGAGAGGGGGCTTGTTCCAAGCCCCGCTGTCTCTCGCATCCCGGATGCAGGAGACCATTAAGTATGGGGTTCAATCACGTGACCTAGACCTGGCGGAACTAGCGTAAACAAGCTGTCTGACAACTTTAAGAAGCGACATCTCAGCGATCCTTTGACCAATATC